>CAXHTJ010000006.1:13744460-13869153 GCA_964019445.1 Populus tremula
TGCCATTCGCCAAAACTAGTCATTCATTTGTGTCGGCCATCCATCCGGATTCCATGGCGAAAGCTGCGTCGCTGCCGATCCAAAATCGGCAGCAAAAACTGCATTGCTGCCGATCAAGGAATCGACAGCGAAAACTGTGTTGCTGCCGATCCAGAATCTGCATTGCTGCCGATTTCTGTATCGGCAGCGGAACCTGCGTCGTTGCCGATCCAGAATCGGCAGCGGAATCGGTGTCGCTACCGATCCAGAATCGGCAGCTGAATCTGTGTCGCTGCCGATCTAGAATCGGCAACGGAGTCTGTGTCGCTGCCGATCCAGAATCGGCATCGAAATTTGCATTGCTGCCGATTTCTATATCGGCAGCGAAAACTGGGTCGCTGTCGATTTCTGTATCGGCAGCGAATACTGTGTCGTTGCCGATCCAGAATCGGCAGCGGAAACTGCGTCGCTGCCGATTTCTACATTGGCAGCGAAGTCACTCTTTTATCCCGGCCATCCATCCGTTTGGATGCCATTAGCCAAAGCTAATCAGTCCTTCATCCCGGCCATCCATTCGGACGCCATTAGCCAAAGCTAATCATTCTTTGTCCCAGCCATCTGTTTGGATGCCATTAGCCGAAGCTAATCAATCCTTCATCCCGGCCATTCATTCGAACGCCATTAGCCAAAGCTAATCATTCTTTGTCCCGGCCATCTGTTTGGATGCCATTAGCCGAAGCTAATCACTCTTTTGTCCCGGCCATCCATTCGGATGCCATTAGCCGAAGCTAATCAATCCTTCATCCCAAACCATCCATTCGGACGCCATTAGCCAAAGCTAATCATTCTTTTTCCCGACCATCCGTTTGGATGCCATTAGCCGAAGCTAATCACTCTTTTGTCCTAGCCATCCATTCGGATTCCATTAGTCGAAGCTAATCAATCTTTAATCAACATTTAAGCATTCAACAATCTAATATCGGTTCTAACAATATGATAGTACTCAAGTTAAAATATTTCAAGATTCAACGTAAGAAAAAGGAAGGTGCAAGTCACCTACCTGCTCCACCTGTGGGTCGTTCCTGTCTTGATGATGGTCCAATCCCGACCGCACCACCTAAGACATCAATGGTCACAAATCAGCACAGTTGTATTTATTTCATTTTTGAATCATACTCATCATCACACTTATTTCAAGAGTTCATATGTTCACATTCAAGTGTTCCATATTTTACACCATTATATCATGAAATTGTTACTAACATTTAAGTCATTCCTGCCTAGGAGGCTTATTGTAGGAATCGGCAGCGAGAATTGGTTCGCTGCGGGCTGCCCAATTCGGCAGCGAGAACTGTGTCACTGTCGGCAGCCCGTTCGGCAGCGAAAACTGCATCGTTGTTGATGCCACAGTTTCGCTTCACAACGCACAACTCGGCAGCGAATATCAATTCGCTGCAGGAAGTTCAGTTTCGGCAGCGAAATAGAATTTCGGTGCACAACACACAATTCGGCAGCGAATATCAATTCGCTGCAGGAGGTTCAGTCACGGCAGCGAAACAGAATTTTGTTGCACAATACACAAATCGGCAGCGAATATCGATTAGCTGCAGGAGGTTCGGTTTCGGCAGCGAAACAGAATTTCGCTGCAGGAGGTTCAGTTGCGGCAGCGAAACAGGATTTCGCTGAGCAATACACAAATTGACAGCGAATATCGATTCGTTGCAGGAGGTTTAGTTGCGGCAGCGAAATAGAATTTCGCTGCGCAATACATAAATCGGCAGCGAATATCGATTCGCTGCAGGAGGTTCAGTTGCGGCAGTGAAACAGAATTTTGTTGCGCAATACACAAATCGGCAGCGAATATCGATTCGCTGCAGGAGGTTCAGTTTCGGCAGCGAAACAGAATTTCGCTGCAGGAAGTTGCGGCAGCGAAACAGAATTTCGCTGCAGGAAGTTGCGGCAGCGAAACAGAATTTCGTTGCACAATACACAAATCAGAACCATCAATTTCAGCACATAGTTCTTCAACAAAATTCCAGCAACAACATCACAGCAGAACACATTAAATTTCAGCAACAATCATCACAGCAAAACACATTAATTTCAGCAACAATATCACAGCAAAAAACATTAAATTTCAGCAACAACATCATAGCAGAACACATTGATTTCAGCAACAATCATCACAGAAGAACACATTAATTCCAGCAGCAACATCACAGCAGAAAGCATTAAATTTCAGCAGAACACACACACACATGCATGCTGGCCTACCCCATAGTTAAAGCCAGCCTTCTACCATAATTGTTAGATGTTCTGAAATTGACTTTATTTCACTTCTGTTTGCTAGTTCTCCTAGTTAATTTCAGTTTCCCTCATAGTTGGCTTAGGTCTTAGATCAATTTTTCTTAGGGTTTTTCTTCTTCATTTTCGTTTTTGATCTTAAGGGGGAGAGGAAAGGGAGTTTCATGACCCATACCTTCTGAATTTAACTAAGTTTGAGGAAGGTTTGACACTATTCTTTTCTCTTCAGCTGCTGGTTCTCCTCCTTCTTCTTCCTCTCACGTTTTCCAGCTCTCTTTTTCCTCTCCTCTATGCAGTTGCCCACTCCTCTCTCAAGGTCTCATCTCTCCCTCACAACCTCACAAGGTAATCTCTACTAGTTTGATTCACGTTTCTGTTGTGAAAGGGGAAGGGAAGAATGACATGCAGCTGCTGGTTTGGGAAGAAGATGGGTCATTCTCTCTCCCCTCTTTGTATTTATACTACCCATCAAATGAAATGGGTTGTTTGGGGGTTGGTTTAGGTGTGTCCTTATCCTTGTTTGGTTTATCTAAAACCAGTTTTACCCCTCCCTCCCAGCTCTGCGTCACTGTTGAGAAATCGGCAACGAAAACTGCATCGCTGCCGATTTCTGCATCGGCAGCGAAAACTGCATCGCTGCCGATTTCTGCATCGGCAGCGAAAACTGCATCGCTGCCGATTTCTGCCTCGGCAGCGAAAACTGTGTCGCTGCCGATCAAGAAATGGGCAGCGAAAAACTGTGTCGCTGCCGATTTCTGTATCGGTAGGGAAGGCTGTGTCGCTGCCAAATCCAGAATCGGCAGCGAAAACTGCATCGCTGTCGATTTCTGCATCGGCAGCGAAAACTGCATTCAACATCATCTCTCTCTCTCTCTAAATATATATATATATATATATATATATTCGTTTGGGTGTTTACATAAATTGTATATAAAAAAATAAACAAAATGATTCAATTGAGAAAAGTAGAAAATGTTTTGGGTTTAATTATTAAAATTTACAGAATTGGATGCAATTGAAAGTGAGTATATAGGTTTGGACTAAGTTGAGGTTTCCCCCTTCAATTTTCAGGCAAGGTGGTTTTGTTAATGAATGAAGAATCTGTCACAAGGACCCAATTGCATAAATAAATACCTCTCCGCTGCCACTAGAACCTTTGGATGGGTCAAACCAAATGTTATTTCAAGCGAGGAAAGGAGCGGCATGTCGTTGATCCACCCCTAGCAGAAATGGTTCGCTAAGTTGACATGTCGGCTGGTTAAAAAAGACCCTTCTCAAGCCAAAGCCAGCCATTGTTGAAGGAAAGAAAGTGAAGATGGGAGGAGTGAGACAGAGAGCGATGACAACAACACTTCCAAAGCTGATACAAAGTCTCCGAAAGGAATGCCCAAAGCCAAGAATAAAGCAGTTGCCATCGCTGAGACGCGCTTTCTCTCTCTACGATCAGATCAATATCATCGACAACGTCCCTGAAGACCAACTCCGTTTTCTAGGGTATTATTAATGATTTCCTCTATATTTTAGTAAATCAATTTTGTAATTTATTCAAATAATCAAAATCCTCTTCTTCTTTTTTTGAAAGGTATACTGATACGGGATTCAGAGTGAATGGGGTGGAGTATGAAGGTAGCTTGCTTTGTGTGGGCAACCTGCTCACCTCTTGGGCACCCAGTTCCTTCTCTCAGATTACTCCTGACAGGTCTCGTCTCTTCTCTTCCCTTCCTTTATTTTTATTTTTTTTCCCTTTCTGGGTTTCTTTTTTATCTTTCTTTTATTAAGCCATCCCATTAATCAGTGCTGAGGGTACTTTTTTGTTCACATATAAGGGGCATTGATAAAGATTATTAAGTTTTAGTTACTGTTTTATAATGTTCAAAACCATGTATTCTTTCTTGGTAAACTGATAACTCGTGCATATTCGCAATGAAAATTCAAATGTCAGGCTTTTTATTTGCTCCTTTTTGTGACATTTCGTCATTGTTGTGGCCATTTTGCAGTTTATCCATCTTTCAAATTGTGCGGCCTATACCAGGTGAGAGAGTGGGAGACTTCAATACCATTATATAAATGCGATTCTATAGGAGTGTTGTTTTAGCACTTTTACTTGATTTATTCCTTGGCTCATTGCATCCTGCTTAAAATCGCAAATAATGTGATGAGAGAAAATCATCTGGAACACAACTCATACTCATTTTTCTATTGTTGCATGCTCTCATGCTATTTAGTAATTTTATTGTTTGTTCACATAAAACATTAAATTCATATTGAATGTTTGATCCCAAGTTGGCTTGGTGGACAATTTTTTGTGGGGACTCCAACTGTGGGCACAATTAGAGTTGAGGAGGTAAAGTTTCAACCATGTCTTTTGTAATCATAGACGCTAAAGGATTGGTGGATTTGAATTAGAGGCCAATGAGGGGAAGGACTAGTGAATTTTAGTGCAAAGACCAGCGAGGGGAAAGTTGAAGTTGTCGAAATCCAAAGAGGAGGAGACGTAAAAGAAGAAGACATTTTGTGGGGATGAATCCAAGCATGCTACTTACAATGGACAATCAAAAGCAAAGGCTAAGGGCAAAGGGTTCATAGCCAAATTCAGGTTGCTTTATTTGCAATGGAAAACACTTTGCAAGGGATTGTCTAAAAAGGGTACAACTTAAGCTGTAAATAGCACACATTAATCCATACTAATTGTCATAAAGACAAAATTTTCACACAAGTTTTAGCCCATTGTGTGACAATCTAATCCCCTTATGCTCAACCTTTTTCTCATGAATTTGCTTATGTTTGCCTATAACTAAGGGTTTCACTCACCCGAAGAGGATTTCTTCACTCTTGTTGTAAACAAGTGGAATGTACATAAGCAAATGAACAAAACAATGCACAAAAATTATAGAAAAAATATCATTTTTTATTATACTCTTAACAAAAGAATTACACAAACCTTGTGTGTGCTATGCACTTAACTTGCATGTTATATAACATTTATAGTTTATTTAAAGAAAAAAAATAAGCAAGTTACAAATGCAATTGGAGTCTGATAGGGTGGAGAGACTACACTAGGCAACCAAGGAAGACATAACATGTACGAAGCTAATTGACCTCATATGAGAAGGGACAATATGACAATGTTGGTTGGAGAATGGCCTTTTTATGCAAAAAGGGGTTAGATATATGTTCTAAATGGGAAGCTGAGGAAGCACTTCATGTCAGAGACTCACGACCCATAATGAGCAGGCTATCCGGGACAAGAAAAATGTTGGTTCTCTTGTCCCAAACATATCATTAGCTGAAGATGGAAGAAGTCATAGATTTGTAAGCAAGACATGTTTTATGTGCCAACAGGACAAAGGGTTGCGGCAAATAGAAGTAGGCTTGTTTCAGCCTATGCCAATTCCAGCAATACCTTAGGTATCGGTTTTGATAGATTTTGTCGTGGGGTTTTTGAAAGATGATGGAATGAATGTTGTAATGATGGTCGTGGACATGTTCACTAAGTATGCAATATCCATTGCCACTGCGACACTATGCTAGGCCAAGGTAGCTATGGGGTTGTACCAAAATGTGGTGAAATATTTCAGAATTTCATTGGACATTGTCAACGATTGTGATGTTTGATTCACGAGCAAATTTTGGACAACATGTTTAACTTGAATGGAACTAGGCTAAACATGGGCAGATGAAGAGGGTGAATGCTTTGTTAGACGAGTGCATGAGACATGTGATGACAATGCAACGAAACCGGTTAGAGTTGTTGGATAGTGCTTAGTTATGCTACAACCTCCACAAATCTTTAGCAACAGAAGCAAATCCATTCAAGTTGGTGTTGGGAGCACAACCCCAAACTCTTGTGTAGATAGCGATATAGAGATCTGGTGTGAAAAGTCCAACTACATGCAAGTTACCTAAGGAGAGGCTTGAGTTGTTTGAATAGGTTGATGATAACTTGCGTAAAGTGAGCAAGAGGATGCAAAAGTACGCAGGCCTGAAGAGGAGACCCCTGGAGTTTGACAAAGTTGACAAGGTGTTGTTCAAGTTAACTCTGCAGATTTGGAAGAAAATCATTGGACAGAATAGGGATCGTTGGTTGCATTTAGGTTAAAGTTACTGGAGCAGCTAAAACTTTATCCCATATTCCATGTGAACTATTTGAAACCATTCCATGAAAATCTAGTGAGAAGCAAGTCCAGCGGACTGCTCCTATAATTCAGAAGTAGTTTGACAATAGGATTGTCAGAATCCTGAATCACCGCATTCTTGGTCATGCATAAGAAAAATTGGTGAACCAAATTCTTGGTGAAGTGGGAGAAGAGAGGAAACAAATTTGTGGTAGAGTTTGAAGACAAAGTACAGAAGTACTTCACTTTTATATCTCGATGACGGTGTCAAACTCTTCTAGTAAAAGAGGTTTGTTAAAGGCCTAATTGCAAGGGTATGCCAACAAAAACATTGTAACGAAGGACGCCATAGGTATTGACAACTTGTATGAACAATGACAAAATTAGCAGGCAACATACAACAGTATGTGCGAGCATTGGGTTAAAGCCTTGCACGAATTCTGACTTCGATCATAGATTGTCCAAGACAAGTAGAAACATGATAATTATAGCAACATGGGTGTGTTGATAGATTGGCCTAATGGTTTGTGGGAGGCAAACTAGGGAAGTTGTGACAGTTATCGGCAGTTACATATTGGAATAAAACTAGCCAGAACTTGTAATTATCTATTAAAAAGTTTGTTGGAAATTAGCGAGATAGTTTCCATTTGTAACTTGCATATTTTGTTCTTTAAATAGGCTGTAAAATGCTATATTGGAAATAAGTTATGTGCATAGAGCACACACAAGGGGCTTGTGTAATTTCTTCGTCAAGAGTTTAAAAAAGATTGTGATTTTTCCTATAATTGTTTTGCATCGTTCTTCTCATTTGCTTATGTACATTCCGCTTGTTTACAACAAGTAAGAATGGGGAAATCCTTTTTTAGTGAAGGAAACACTTGGTCGTAGGCAAATATGCGTGAATCGGTTATTATGGGTTGAGTCTAGATTACCGTACAATGAGCTAAAATTTGTGTGAAAAATTTGCCGTGTGATAACTGATAGAGTAATGATGAAAAAGAGATGACCAGTGAAAAATATATATGAATTGTGTTTAATTTACCCCTTTCATGCTAACAAATGTATTTTTGGAGACTGGGCAAACTGACTAGAAGACTTTTATTAGTGACATCTAGTCAAAATGTGTAGTGACAGCATGTCTCACTTGAATGGTATGTTTCTGAGGTTAATAATACTAGAAGGATCCATGCGTTGCACCATACTTATGGATGAAATTCCTGCTATATCCACCATGCACTTCTGCATGAGTTTATTGTTTGACAAGGCATAGCAAAGGAGACTTCTTTGTTGCTTTCCTGTGGTGTTATTTACTTGCTCCTCGCACCATGATGTGCCCAGCTTGATCTCTGTTTCCTTTTAAAAAAATGTTCTTAAGCTATTCCATGGTTTCACCCTTGTTTCCTGGAAAATGGTTTTTGAAACGTGCACAGTCAAACCAATATACATGGAATGTTGAAAAATATAATGCAGCATTTACCACTTAGAGTGCAGCAGAGTACACAAGGGGCAGACTTATTCCAAGTGTGAATTCAGGAACTTAGAATGTAGCATGGTCATGTTGAATGGCAATGCCATGTTGGACTGGTAACTAGATAATATAAATTCCTTAACTAGTATTTCATTGACTTGATTCATAAAATGACTACCTGTGATACTAGCAGTGTGAAATAATTGGGGAATATTTTAACTAGAAGTTTCACTTAGTGTTTGTGAATTTTTGGATTTTACTTTTCCAACTATACTTGATTGTTAACAAACTTATAATAATTGGATCGCTGAGAGTTCTTTTCAAGATTTATCATCAAAAGATATGAAATGCTCTCTCAAGTAGGTGTGGAAAGTTGTCATATCTTACTGTGACTCTGCTGGTGCATTATAAATGTTGTTTTGACTCCCGACTCCCTTTGTTAGCCAATTCACCTGTGAATTTTTGTTTCAGAGATTTTGATTCTTGGTTGTGGAAGATACACTCAACCAGTAGATCCTGAACTTAGGCGCTTCATTCGGTCTACTGGCATGAAGTTGGAAGCTGTTGACTCGGTATTCTTTTTTATATAGCTTTTGTATGTATGAGAAAAAGTAAACCAAAATTTTGAAATGACTAGCAATGAGTTTAAACAATGACAAACTTACATACCAAGTTTGTATGATCCATATGAATTTTGTAATTGTTTATGGAATTTTCCAAATTCTAAATTCCCTTCTTGTAATCTCTGGATGATTAAATAGCAGTAAATCTTCTGTTTGGAAAGGAAAAACCTGATAACCCAGAAAAACTGATAACAGATGTTAAATGCATTCCGCCCGCATTTTAACTTGATGAAATGTTGCTGACTTCCACTACAATGTTTATGATACCTTAGCTTTATTTTGTTGCAGAGGAATGCTGCATCAACCTACAACATACTGAATGAGGAAGGGAGGTCCGTGGCTGCTGCACTTCTCCCATATGGAGTTTCTTCATAATGCCTAAATTCTTGAGTTGCATTCTTTTCCAGTCAAATCTCCATGATCACTTGGCTGATTTCACCTTTATTTCACGCGAGGCCTCTGGAAAGTCCTTAACTTTACTACATAGCCAGTAGCGACTTGCATAAGATTGTCAATTTACATGAATTTAGAGAAAGGTTTTTGTTAGGATGTGTAATATTCTGCATTTCTTGTGCTGATAAGAGAGGCGCATGCTGCAAATGACTGTACGGACCTTTTAATATCATCCTTTCCTTTTGATTTCCTTGCTGGTTGTTATTTATTTGTTTATTATCAGCCTTCTTGGTGGGATGCTACGCTCTGATCTTGAAATATTGGTATTTTTTCACTAATATTTTGGGTGAGAGGTTGTTAGACCCTATCATTGATTCAATGTCTACGTTTCGATACTTGTGAAATGGGCAATAACTCCATTACTTTGTTCTTCGTTCTTGTTCCTGTTCCTGTTCCTGTTATTTGTTTTGGTGGAGATTCATCGTTTTTAATAATGGGTTTCCTATTATTTGATAAGTATCCCATATCTACAGCTATCAAACCATAATAAATACATGATGTTTACATTCCAAATATAAAATGATAAATAATTAACATATTTTTAAATTTTGCTTCTTTTATTTTTTCCATTCATATAAGAAATATGTATTTTGTAAGAACATGAAACCTCATAGTTGGGATGACAATGTGCGCTGCATTGCAGTTAGATTAAAAAGATTTTAAAAGTAAAAAAATTGGTAAGTCTATAAAAAATTATTTGATATTTTTATTAAAATAACTTATCGAGTCAATCTTAAATTCTCCTTACCCGACTTTCTACTTATCTCGAGTTTAAAATTAACTCAAGTAAGAATTGGTCTAACATAATCTTGTTGCCTTGATGAGTCTAAACGCAATCAGGATAACTAGTAAACAATATGGTTTAATTTGAAAAAAAATTCAAGATGATATTTTTTTTAATAAAAACATCTATATATTTAGATTAACCCAGGTTTCTCAACTTAACCCACTAAACATATGACCCAGATCATGATTTTCACTGGTTTTAACTATTTTCTTACTTAATGATATAATAACAAAAATAAACACTCATAAAATTAAGTATAAACCAAATATAGAGACAATTGTTTTAGACTGCGATAATCTCATAGAAAATAAATCAAAACAAAATTATGAAGACCAATTCAAAATTAACCAAATGTTTGAAAGATAAAATAAAAAAAAAAACCAAAAATATTCACTTAAAAGAAAAAAAAACAAGAAGAAGATGAAACTTAAAAACAAAAAAATTATTTGACATTATTATTAAACCAAACAAGGCATAACAACTTTGAAATCTTTTAACTTGATTCCTTGCCTAACTCAGGTTCGAAATTAACTTAAAAGTTGCCCTTACGTGACTCAAACAACTTGACATGTTTAAAGACAACCAAGATGATAAGTAAAAGTGTGGTTTGACTTTAAAAAAAATTTAAAGATTACATCTTTCTTTTAATATTAAAATAACAATATATTGGACCGACTTAAGTTTTATGGCTTAACTTTTCAAACACGTAATCTGGATCATGAATTTCATCGAGTTTAAAATCTTTATTCTTAAAAACTATTTTTTATTTAATGATATGATAACAAAAATAGATGCTTGCAAAATTAAGTATCAACCAAATATCGAGATGTTTGTTTAAAATTATGATAATCTCATAAAAAATTAAACCAAAAGGAATTATGACAATTAATTCAAAATCAATAAAATATTGAATGATGAAATTGAAAGAAAAAAAATAAAAAAACATTTGATAAGAAGAAGAACAAATTTGATGACATTTTTTAAAACAAATAGTGAAGTAGGTAGGAAAAACCCAACTTTTTTTAATATATTAGTTAATTTCTAATTGAATTGAAAACTTTATATAACACAATTAGGCCCAAAAAATCAAATTAAAAGAGAAAAAAATCTAAATACCAATTTGTAAAAACAATGAAACAAAGAGAGAAAAAAGTACCAAATCAAAGGAGAAAACAATCTAAGTACTAATCTAAAAAACAAAAATATTAAAATAAAATAAAATAAAAATTACAGTGCTCGGTGGTTTTCTATTAATAAAAAGAATATCATATTTAATAGTTAATATAAAAATAAACATTGAATTTTATCATAAACTATTGCATATGTAAATATAAATAATTAAATAAAAAATCAATTGCTTAAGAAATAAATTTGATGAAAAAACCAATATATATATATATATTATAGAGTTTAAATTTCCCGGCTTCCTTTCTCATTTGTTTATATATATATATATATATATATATAAAAGCTTTTCATACCCGCTCATATGGGTGGATAACCACCAGGATGATTAATTTTTGCCCTAAGGTATTAGTACCTTTTTTTTTTTTAATAATCTGCAAATTGACACTCACAAATACAAACTAATATTAATTTTTTTTTTCAAATTAGATAATACTAGATTACACGCCGAGCTATGTTGCAGTTCAAATTATTAATTTTTAAAATGTAAAAAAAAAATGTATTTAGATCATAGAAATTATTTGATATTATTGTTAAACCTAACCCAACAGGTGAATATTGAAATATTTCTACCTAACTTCTTGTTTAACCTGAATTTAAAATTAAACCATGTGAAAGTTATTTTGACGTGGCCTTGTCGACTTGGCAGGTCTAAAGATTACTCAAACGACCAGTAAAAAGCATGGTTTGGATTAGAAAAATAAAATAAATCAATATGGTATTTTTTTTAATATTGGGATATCAACATATTAGATCGACTCGGGCCTTGAAGCTAACTTGTCAACTTCAAGATCTTAATAATGTACTCTACTGAGTTTAATAACTTTTTATATATATATAAAAATATTTCTCACTTAATTATACAATAACAAAAACAGACGCTCATAAAATCAAGTATAAGATCAATATTTGAAGTTTATTTAAGATTATAATAACTTCATTGAAAGTAAACTGAAAAAACCTATCTCTTTCACAGTGAATGATACGCTTGACATCAACTCTCTTATTACATTTAATTTCTTATTTAATCAAACAATAATAGAAATAAACATACACATGAAATTGATTGAATAAAAAAAATATTATGAAAGGCTAAACAAAATAAAAATATTATAAAAAATAAAGTTAATCTATTTAAAATATTAAAAAAGAAATATAAATGAATCAAAATTATTCTTTCAAAAATTAAATACATATATAATATATATATTTTAAAAAAAACTCTATTTAAAAAAATGCTAAAAAACATACAATAAAAAAAATCATAGAGGAGTGATATTAATTAAAAAATAAATAAATAAAAATATTTTAAAAAATATCAATTAAAAAATTAGTCGATGTTGTGGCTTAACCCATAAAACATGAGATCTAAGTCATGGATTCAACCATGATCAATAATCTTTTTGTTTATTTTTAACCTAAATATAAAATTAAAATATTAACAAAAGCTTAAAAAAAAAAAAGCTTGAGTGTACAGTCCTATGACCCAACGCGCTTGGACCATATAAGGAAGAGCCCAAACTTGTTGCCTACTTCTACTCTTTTGGAAAAAAAAAATATAGATGACATGTCATCTATTAAGCGAATTAAGCGAATGATGTGTTGTTCGTTAGCTTAGATTCCAATCACAATTGTGATGGCTGAAAAATAAGGGCATTATTGTTTTTATCAAAATAAAAATAAAAATAAAAACCAAAATTTTAAGTTATTTCAACCCAAAAATACTTGATTAAACATCCTTAGAATACTTACAAACCAATCCATTAACCCAAAACACTTAAAAAAGGTTCAAAAATTTAAAATCAAACAAGGTTAGATTTGACTTTCTTTACTTAAATCTATTTTTTCAAATGACATTATGCTCTAAATAACCATTATCAAGCCCTATCTCATTCTATAAAACCTGTGAAAACCATTTTGGTGGAAAAAAATAGTGTGGATAATGACTTTCTCTCTCATTACTATAATCTAACAATCTCTCTCTTTCTTCTCTATAACTAGAAGACAAAAATAATAAAAATTAATTTTTGTACCAAAATTAAAATTTTAAAATTAAAGGGACCTAAATTATATAAAATGTATTGTTTTTAAAGATGAATAACCTAAGTGTATTTTTTGCAAAAACTATGTACATGCACTTGTTTTTGGTGCCTTTTAAATCTCGGTCCCTCTTTTTTTAATTCCATTATTGCTTAATAAATCAAAAGTAATTAGTATTCAATTAGGATTAAATAGACTAAAATAAAAGTTTGAGGATCAAATTGAACAAAAAAAAAAAACAAACAATATTCATTAACAACCTGTTTGTTTTTGCATTTTAAAAGTATTTTTGAAAAAAAAGATTTTTTAAATTTTTTTTCTTTGTTTAAAATTAGTTTTTTTCCTTGTTTTCTTATTGTTTAATTTGGAAATATTAAAATAAATTTTAAAAAATAAAATTATATTATTTTAATAAATTTTTAAATAAAAAATATTTTAAAAAGTGATAAATGGCCTAAACATTGTTATTCTACGTTGAAAAAGCCATGTTTTTTTTAGTGATTTTTATAATACATTAATGAAATTTTAATTTTAAAAGAACTGGGAAAAATAAATGAAAAAATAAAAAGAAAAGAAAAAAGAAAAGAGGAGGATCAACAAAATTTAGTCACTGGTGGAGGAGAGCCAACAGAATGAACGCTGAGAACCTAATGAAACTATAAAACCTCTTCCTCTTTCTCTCTACACGCATATACACCTGGAAAGAGAGAAAGGAAAAAACGAAAGAAGTAAAGAAGGCTTCCGCAAATAATGGCATCACTGCTTCAGTGTCCAACTTCACCATTTCCTTCTTCTTTCTCCTCCAACAACCCCCGCTCCACCTTCCTCCGCTTTCACTTCCCTCTCCGTCACGCCGTCGTAAGTTCCTCTTCCTCTTTCTTTCTTTCCCCCCTTCTCAGTTCTTGATTGATCTACCATACTATCAATCCCTTAAAGAATTCTTGGAATAATTGCTTTCTTTTCTTTTGGAATAATACTCTTTTGATGCGCTGATTTTCTTTATCAGAGGTGTAATCTGGTGGAGCCCATCAAGTTTGACAACGGCAAGCCTTACATCCCGCTCCTCAACACCTCGGCTCATCATTTATCCTCCACTGCCACTTCCCATTTAGATAACACTCTTCCTCCTTTCAGCAAACATGACACCAGGCTCCGCATTTTCTCTGGCACTGCTAATCCTGCCCTCTCTCAGGTACTTACTTCTTCTTCTTCTTCTTGTTTTTTTTTCTTTTACTTCTTGGAATGATTATTACTGTTAATCTTTATCCAATATTTGTTTTCGTAGGAAATTGCTTGCTACATGGGTTTGGAGCTTGGCAAGATTAAAATTAAGCGTTTTGCGGACGGGGAGATTTATGTCCAATTGCAAGAAAGTGTCAGAGGCTGTGATGTTTTTCTTGTCCAACCCACCTGTCCTCCTGCCAATGAGAACCTCATGGAGCTGCTGATTATGATTGATGCTTGTCGCAGGGCGTCTGCTAAGAATATTACTGCTGTTATTCCTTATTTCGGCTACGCCAGGGCCGATAGAAAGGTAATGCTTCCGGGAGCTGAATCCATAGATACTCTTGTTTTTTAGTTAATTTTTTATTCATTGTTTCAACTTTCTGGCTTTTCAGACTCAAGGGCGAGAATCCATTGCTGCCAAGCTTGTTGCGAATTTGATTACTGAAGCAGGTGCAAATCGTGTTCTTGCCTGTGATCTTCATTCCGGGCAGTCCATGGGGTATTTTGACATTCCCGTGGATCATGTGTATGGTCAGGTAAAGAACCCATTCTACCTTCGACTGCTATTTCATTGCATTATTCCAAGATATAGCTATTGGAGTATGATATAGAGTCTTGAAATTATTTTAACAGTTCTTGTTATGTTGTCAGTATGGACCAGTGAGAAAGCCATGAAAACCTTAATTGCTGTAATCGTCTGTTCAATGGTAATTATTTGTTTTTTCTTTTGTGCATCACCAGCCTGTGATACTCGATTACCTTGCTAGCAAGACTATATGTTCTGATGACTTGGTGGTGGTCTCCCCTGACGTTGGAGGTGTAGCAAGAGCCCGTGCTTTTGCCAAGAAATTATCAGACGCACCTCTAGCTATTGTTGATAAAAGACGTCATGGACACAATGTTGCAGAGGTAAAATATGCCAAATATGCTGCTCTTTTCTTATGCTTCAAGATGGTCTGGTTTTATTGAGAATTGAGATAAAGATAGAAGCACTGTTTATATGCTTTTAGGTTCAGCCATGCTCTTTAAAGTTGAAGATCAAGTGCTCCCCTAATTCCTACCACCATCTGCCTTTCCCTTTGTTTCCTGCGTTGAGAATTGAAATATCCATATCATGTTCCTTCTTTTTATTTCCTCCTTTTTTATGGGGTTGAAACGGACGCAACCTGATTTCTTCATATGCATTGAATTCACTAGATTGTAATGCTGTTACTGCCTGCTGAATGTCATCTTTCAGGTGATGAATTTGATTGGTGATGTGAAGGGGAAAGTTGCAGTTATGGTAGATGACATGATTGACACAGCTGGTGAGTTTTGCTCAAATCTTTTTTGCTGTCCTTATCTTGTATTGGAAAATTCATGCTGCAGAAGCTATGCCTTTATATCCTAGGTGACGTAGTTTGGGAAGAGGAAAAAAAATAAACAATAGTAGTTTGCCTTTTCTTCCGCATCACTAGGATACTGTAGTCAAAGTTATCAGTACCACACATGAAGATGACTCACAGAAGGCTGAGGTCATGGTTTTCACTGGTCCAGCTGTTGGTAAACTAATTGTACCTTTGATCTGTTAGTGATAAATCTAACATATAAAGTAACTTATCCAGGAAATCCTTAAAAATTAGTCTTAAAACAGTATCTTTGTGCCTAGTATTTTGAAACGGTGGATTTTGCTATTTATCTGGTTAAGTATTTGTTCCATAATTCAGTTTTGTCTGCTATAGTGTGTCAAAAACAGGGTCAAAGTTACTGAAGTCAGTTTTGTCTGTATAGTGTGTCAAAATCAGGCTCAAAGTTGCTGAAGTAAATATAAATTTCGAAGGTGTTACTAGAGGGTAATAATTATAACCGTATAAATGTAGTAAACGTTATGAAAATTTACAGTGTTTCACCTTTTTCCCTCTTCAATTTCTCACATGGTCCCGACAAATAAGCAAAGAGTCTGATTCACAGTTGAACCAGTCTAGTCTTTGATTTGATCAGATGCTGATAGCCATTGTTCTTGCCTCTTTTTTTTCCTGGTGATCTTACCCGATGTTAGTTGCCTAACATTTCAAATTCTTGTTTATTCATTGTTAAATGTTTCCTATACACTATTTATTGCAGGAACTATTACCAAAGGTGCAGCTCTATTACATCAAGAGGGGGCAAGGGAGGTCTATGCATGCACTACACATGCTGTTTTCAGGTATCTGGATATTATCCAGTTCACTAATCTATGTAATGTGTGCTAGTATAAGATTATCTAATATCTTTAATAGATTGACACATCAGTTAGTAAATGTTTTTGTAAAAAAGAATTAAGCTAAATTTCTAGCATTATTCCTAGGAAAATTGTTTTCTCCTCAAAGAGTTGATGCACATTTTGGACAGCATTGGTGTTGGGTTAAGAAATTAGAAAAGCATTGATAGCTTGGATTTCTAATGATGCATTGGATGTAGATAATATGCAGGTAACACTAGCATACTATCTCCATGTGGTCTCTGATCACTACAAATGAAGTCAAAGTTATATACCAGATTTGACAGCAGCCATGTATTTATCAACCAATAGATAGAACTTCTATAGGTCAAATTGATTTCTGTAGATCATAGATACTTTCCTCTTATCAATTATTAGAGCATATGATCGAATGTTCAGCAAACCTGCAATGGTGCATGTTAACCATGCATCTGATTGTTGTTGCTCAGATTTTCACTACCTTTTTCTGTTTGCAGCCCTCCTGCGATTGAGAGGTTATCCAGTGGTCTTTTTCAAGAGGTTATCATGACAAACACGATTCCAGTGTCAGAGCAGAACTATTTTCCCCAGCTCACAGTCTTGTCAGTAGCAAACCTCTTGGGCGAGACCATATGGCGTGTTCATGATGACTGCTCTGTGAGTAGCATCTTTCAGTAAAATTGGATCTATATGATCAATTACAAGTGAAATTAACACTCCACCCCAATGAAATTCATTCATTTTTTCTTCCTGCATGAGGTGTCAATGTATTGCAGATTTTGTTTTATTCTTTTCTTGGCGATGCATGCATCTGGAAGAATGAATGGTGCTGACATAGTGCAAGCCCAAATTGTAGTTAAGAAGTTTGAAAAAAAAAAAAAACCAAGGATTTAAGAAAAAAAGCCATTCCTTTTAAATTTAAAAACTAAAATGAAAATCCTTACCATTCTTTGATAGATTCTCAACTATTGCCATTGCTCCACATTTTGCCATGTGTCGTTCTTCCTTTAGGGTTCTATCCAAGTCATTGTAGTTTGGGGAGTTCAGATTATAGATTTATAACTCAATGGTACCAATAGATTAGATTCATTCTCGGTTTTTTTTTTTTCCTCATTGTCAGGGTGGCATTGAACCCTATTCCAGCTTGGGCATTGATTGATCAATTTACATGGTGTGTCTCCCAGCTTGAACTACTGCCAAATTTAGATTCGTCCTCGGGAAGTGTTACTGGATTGTAGAAAACTCAAACAACTTTATGTTTAGAGAAGTCATATCTTTAGTTTTGTATGGAGGAGATGGGGTTGATTGGCAGATTTTTGGTAGCTTGAATTAGATTCCTTGTTTAGGTTTTTTCAATGTTTCTTATACTCCTGAATGTTTTGACTCCTGAATGTTTTGATGAGAAACTTTTGGAAGAGTTTTCTGCTTTATAAATGATGTATGCATAAAGGTATATCAATGTTGGGTTGATCTCGTATCAATGGAAGCTCCAGCTCCACCATTGTTATCTATATTTAACATGGATTGGTTTCCTGCTCGAGGAAAAATAATACTCGCGAGAATTGAGAATGACTCGCCAGGATGAAATCAAGTGTCGGTTGGGTTGGTTAGTGTTTTCTGCACCTGGCAATGCTCGCCGATTCGGTGCTTCAGTGAAGTAACGGCCTGTGAATTACAATCTGCCCTCGATGACAAACGGTTCCGATGTCGGAATGCATGGCTGCTTGATGAAGAGTTTATTTACTGAAAGCAAACCCCCTCCTTTCTTGCATGATGGAAGCAGCTGAGCATTCCTTTTCTTTCTTTCTTTTTTTCCCTCAACTCAAGACGGTCAAAAGGTCAAAAATATCATTTTAGGACAAGTTAAAAATTGTAAACTTATCCTTACCGCAGTCAAAATGACAGGCTCACAGTGCCTAGGGTTTGTTTTCTTAAAAAAATGATTTAATTATTTAAAAAAATAATTAAAAAAATAAAAATATATATTATTAATTATTTTGATAAAAATACTCTACCACAGTGCCTAACCCCAACAGGCTCAGTCACTCACTCCCTCACTGTCACTGATATGGGAAACCTCCTGGGGCTGGCTGGTGCTAGGGTTTGATTTCTCTTTGCAAATCTGATTTAATCTGTCTATCCCTTTTTTTTCTTGGCGGGAATTAACTCTACCCTCTTTCTAAAAAACAAAAAAATCCCCAAATTAAAATACAAAAAGAAACCCTAGAAAGCAAAAGAAGAGTAGCAAATCATATCCAAGTTGAAGAAATAAAGAGGAGAGGGTGATGGGGAAAGACGAAGACGAAATGAGGGGAGAGATAGAAGAACGATTGATAAACGAAGAGTACAAGATATGGAAAAAGAACACACCTTTCCTCTACGACCTTGTCATCACTCATGCCCTCGAATGGCCTTCTCTAACAGTCGAATGGCTTCCCGATCGCGAGGAGCCTCCTGGCAAGGACTACTCCGTTCAAAAGATGATTCTTGGCACTCACACCTCCGAGAATGAGCCTAACTATCTCATGCTTGCCCAGGTCCAGCTTCCTCTTGACGACGCCGAAAACGATGCCCGTCACTACGATGACGATCGCTCCGATTTTGGCGGATTTGGCGCCGCCAATGGCAAGGTTTTGCTTTTGTTTTTGTGGCTTTTCAAAATTTTGGTTTCATTTTGTTTCTCAGATTTGATGTGATCGATTTTAATTTTGTAGGTGCAAATAATTCAGCAAATAAATCATGATGGGGAGGTGAATAGGGCGCGGTATATGCCGCAAAACCCGTTCATGATAGCTACCAAGACTGTTAGTGCTGAAGTTTATGTCTTTGACTACAGCAAGCACCCATCTAAGCCGCCTCTTGATGGTGCTTGTACTCCTGATTTGAGATTGAGGGGTCACAGCACTGAAGGCTATGGTTTGTCTTGGAGTAAGTTTAAAGAAGGGTATTTGCTTAGTGGTTCTGATGATGCTCAAATTTGCTTGTGGGACATTAACACCACTCCTAAGAATAACTCTCTTGATGCCATGCAAATCTTTAAGGTTGGTTTGCATGCCCGTATGTTTACTATGATGTTTCTTTTTGAGTAGTTATTGAGAAATAAAGCATAAATTTGTGTTTTTTTAAGATACGCCAATGTGTGTGATGATTTAAAGTACTGTCTTATAGGTTCATGAAGGTGTTGTAGAAGATGTAGCGTGGCATCTGAGACATGAACATTTGTTTGGTTCTGTTGGGGATGATCAGTACCTGCTTATATGGGATCTCCGAACTCCATCTGTTACTAAGCCTGTCCATTCCGTAGTTGCTCACCAGAGTGAGGTATGCCATAGCATTTTTGTGATTCCTTCGTGAATTAATAAACTAATTGTTCTGTGGCTAAGACATGGATTTTTACCTTCATAAGCAACTACTATCTGAAACCTGTGACTTGACATGTTCCATGTGAAATGATGTGTAATTGTGCTATTAATTGCTCAAAAACTTGTGCCTTGCAATCAGAAGGTTATGTATGACATACTGTAGGTGAACTCGTATTTGTCGAAAGGATTCCTCATACACATGCGAGTTTTTGTTGCTTTTGTTGCTTTGGAAGTGGATGAGTGTTTTTTATTCTTATTCTAAAAGCCATGCTGTTTGCCCATGAGGCTTATATCTATTTTTTATTTTATTTGATGTGATTTCTTTTTATGTTCTTGTCTTAGGTTAACTGCTTGGCTTTTAATCCTTTTAATGAATGGGTTGTGGCAACGGGGTCTACTGATAAGACTGTCAAGTTATTTGACATACGGAAGATCAATACTGCACTTCATACATTTAACTGTCACAAGTAAGCATATCTGGGGAATTCTGTATTATTCTTCCAGGCGTATATCTGTGGTGTGTATTCTTTACGAGTGCACTCACATGCAGCATGGATGCATGCACAGATCACCTAAAAACTTGCTATTTAATATTTTCTGTACTTTATTTTTCCGTGATGTACACAGGGAGGAGGTTTTCCAAGTCGGGTGGAATCCAAAGAATGAGACTATCTTAGCTTCTTGTTGCCTCGGTAGAAGGCTCATGGTCTGGGATCTTAGCAGGTTTGTCTTTGAAAAAACCCAGTGAGCTGTTAATTGATATTACTTAGGTTTATTGGTTGCCGGATTTGAGGATTGCTTTGAGCTTTTATTTAGATAAGCCAACACCACATGAGGATTGTTTTGAGCTACATTTGCTTTGTTTAATGTGGGGCTACACCTTTGCAGGATTGATGATGAGCAGACACCAGAGGATGCTGAAGATGGCCCACCAGAATTGCTTTTCATTCATGGTGGTCACACCAGTAAAATATCAGATTTTTCATGGAACCCATGTGAAGATTGGGTTGTTGCTAGTGTAGCTGAAGATAACATCCTTCAAATATGGCAAATGGCAGAGAATATCTACCATGATGAAGATGATATACCAGCAGACGAATCGACAAAAGATTCCTAGTGTATTTACCAGGCCTTAATAGTATATTATCAATCACACAACGGGTGCTTGTAGGATCTTTTTGGTTTTTTAGTCGCCTCTTTTTGGGTAGCCTCCAAATAGATCTCCCGTGTATGGAGGCTCTTTTTCGATCCTTGTTCCGAACTGATGTGTAATAACCTATCAATAGCTTTTTTATTTTATTTATTTTGCAAATGTGGTTGCTTGTGCGTTGTTTGGATGATGCTTTGCTGCGGCGTTGCACAAGGTCATAATCTGGTTTAAAAGATGAAGCTACTGCTGGAGAAAATCATATAACAGAAGTTTCAGTGGGTTAGCTATTTCTTTAGTTTATTCCAGATGGCCAAAAAGTTTGATTCTTCTTAAGCCTAGCACACAATGAGCACAGTATATATTCATGGACGTCCGATGCTATGCTAGAAAAAGCTACAGTGGTGTTTTTTTTTTTTAAATGAATTAAAATAATTTTTTAATGATTTTTTTGTTTACTTTTTTTTATGCCAAACATGCTTAACGCAATGCAATTTGAAACAAAATGATACAGTGACAGCAGCTTTCTTAATATCTAAAATTTACACAACCTGAACACAGAATTCAAATTTGGAAGCTGCTTGGCCAAAATTATCTTCTGAATCTTCAGATGTCATGGTTTGAATCCAAATCTTCTCCGTTGGGAGGCCCCCCGGAAGCTGTTCTCTGAGCGGGTGTCTGATGCTGCTGCGGGTGGTTTCTGGTGTTATCAGAAGCCATCATGAAGTGGAAGCCCATGATGTACCTATACTCTCCAGTCCCAAGGCAACGGGAGCAGTAGCTGAGGCCACTACCACCACAAGTTCTGCACCTGCAACAAAACAAGTGTAATTGCTTTTACAATGGAGTTGTTAACTTCGATATATTAACAGCAGTAGCAGTACTGATTCCATTAACCCACTTAAGAAATCAATCTGCTGATAGCTCACCATTTAGGCCATTCACCTTCAGGAAGCATTGCTAGATGCACACAGTTAGTCCTGCCTACAGAATTTACATAGAGTTACAACCAATTTTAAATCAAATGCAAGTAAATGGCAGTAAACACCATTATTATATCAGAATAAAAAGAAAAAGAGATACTGGGAGGTTGGTTGACACCTTGTCCAGAACAATGGGGGCAATCAACCCTACCAGTTCCATGGCAGACCTCACAAGGTGGGTCTGGCCTCTTCCTTATTTCTTTCCGTACATTTGACTGTCCAAAGTATACAAGTATTAGCAGTGTAGGGAGTTATAATGGGAAGAAAAGGGGAAGAACTGAAATGAAATTGATAGTTACATACCTCTGTTCTGACAATCCAAGATGGCTTTGTGAGGGAAAGGTAGTGTGGGTTTCTTCTACCTGTACCAAAACTTCTTCTTTTCCTGCGACAACCGCTGCCTTCTTACTATTCTTTGCGCTGTCCAATTCTAGTTGATCCAAACAGACAGCCGTCAGCAGAGTCGCCGCCGCCGTGTTCACTGCCATTATTGTTTCATCTACTTACACCAACTGCCACTGTGGCTCATCGACAGACAGACATATTGATAATTTTTTTAATTTATCATAATTGATTCTGTATTAATTTACCTTGAAAAAAAATCCTTTTCTTTTTGGGATCTATATATAAAAAACAAATGGTATAAAAAGGAAAGGAAAGCCCTAAATACAAAATTACCTCTCAAACCCTTATAACTTACAAAATCCCTCCCCCATCCTTTAAGGAAACCCAGTATCTTCAGAACTGATTCCACTTGACGAAAGCCAACACGAGAAGTAAACGGGCTACAGAAGAGGTTGATGGACACAATCAAGCCGAGGGAGTATCAGGACAGAGTAAACCGGCGGCTCATGACACGGAGTTGGAGAGGGAGGGGAATGCAGGGAAGGAACCCGTTACATTAATATCCCCTCAGATATTAATTTAAATTATAAATAGAATTCAATTGCTACAAAATAATAAAAATTAAATTACAGAAAAGACCTTCTAATTTACTATAGTAATTTCTCTTAGAATCGACACTGAAAACAATATTCTAAAAATGTACTTCTTGTCTAAATTGGTTGCTAGTATCTATGGAGTCCTTCTCTTCTTCTCTTTCTTATTCAGATTATTTGGGCTTGTTAATTTTGCATTCCATTCTCATAATCATGTTTGTGTTTTTGATTATATATCTATTAGTATATATGTACACAGTACTAGCTAATTAATAGTTGATATTTTCTTCATGGTATGGTATGGTATGCAGCAAGAAAGGAAATGTGCTAGGTTAAAAAAGAAACAAGGCTAGTTTCTTGATGCAATCTATCGTGTGCAGCGTTGAGGTGATTATTTTATCAAAGTGGGATCTTTGTAGTGGGTGGAAAAAATTAAGAAATTCTAACGGGTCTCAGAGTCTAAATAAAAAAACTAATTGTGTATATAAATGATGTATCATCTCTAATATATTTTATCTAAGATAAGTTGTATTTTTTTTTTATTGATATAAAATAAAGTACTGTTGTGTTTTTTAACAGTTTGTCTATCTAAAATTTAAGAAAAGTTATCATCAGTAAAAAGTAAGAAGGTCTTTATCTTATTAGGTTAAAACCTAATAATCCTAAAGTAATAAATGTAAAAATAAAAGAAAGTGTATTTTTATTTAATATCGGGAATACGTTTTACGTATAAGTTCATAGTCTCGTATATTAAAAGTAACAAAATATTTTTTTGGGTATTTTTAAAAGATAAGCCAAGTTCTCATGATTTTAATAAACTGGTTATTAAATCTAAAAATATATGCAAATTTATCAACAAAACTATTATTTTTTTTATTTTTTGTATTTAAAGATGTTAAATCATGCCTTGTATTTTTTTTAATATTAAAAGCAATTGTCAAGGTTAGAGGATCCACTAATAGTATTAAAAATAAATATAGTATAAACTCTTTTTATTAATCAACTGGAAACCAAACACAAAGAAGATTCAAATCGGATGATTTATCCTTAATAGTTCATTATAAATTTTTAACATGATCATATTAATTATCTTATTTTAGTAACACCATACTTTTAAATATTGTCAGGGATTCATAATGTTAACTTATGTTAACAACAAATCAAGTTCCTTTCATAGCACATGTGTAGGTTATACCATACGATTGGCTATGAAAGTGCCAAGCATTTGCTGTTCCAAGTGTTATCCAACACAAATCTAGATTAACCATTTAACAAGCTAGGTATTAAGAATTAGTAAGATAAAAAGATAAGACATGTTAATAACAAACTTTATAAGATATAAAAATTGAAGTCCAAGTTGAGTTTATATTATACATATTCTAATACCATTAGTGAAACCTTTTCACCTTGACATAATAAACTTAGCTAAACATAATGAAGAAGATAAACATAAATAAACAACATAAGAACATAAGTATAGTAAAGGAAATGAAAAGCATAAACAAGATATTAATGAAAATATAACATGAAATAAAACTTAAACATTAAAAAAATATAAAGAAATAAATAAAGAGCATGATCTTGATCTAAACAACCAAGATGCCTAAATGCATGGCAAATGCCTCCTTTTATAGGCCAAAATTTAGAACTATTGACTTGATGACTAATTGTTGAGTGGGTGGCCACATCTTGACTTGGTGACAATCATTTTCTTGTCTGAACAAAACATCATTGATAATGTCCGAATTTGAACCAACTTCACCATGAAAGTTCTAGGAAATTGTCTCATCTTTCTAGGGAAAAAAATTGAGGTCATTTGGACTTCTAGAACTTGAGATATGGGATGAACACTAAACAGTGTCTGGGCTGCAGGACAGATTCAGACTTCTCCATTGTTGCTATAATTTGGACTTGAAAACGACTCTTTTAAATCTTGGACTCTACATGAAAGGTTTAGGCATATGTCTTATCTTTCTATCCATATGAAGCATACCTAAATCCGAGATCTACAACTTCAGATATGACCTAATTACCGAACAGTGTTCCAGTTTGGACTAAACCAACATCTCTTTTTTAAGTTTGGCCCTCTCTTTGTCCTTTGAATTTCAGTACTTAAACTCATTAATCAACCCTTTCATTTATGTGATAGGCATGCATTTAAGATGAACATTTACCATAAATTAAAGGTATCTTATATTATTAGATATGTTATTATAAAACATGCTTTAGTTAAGGAGTTATTGATACTTCAAGTGCAAAATAATGATATAAAACCTTAATAAAAATGCACTTTTAAGTACTAATCATTTAACATACACTAAATATATGCTAGTACTTAAAAGTGCATTTTTATCAAGGTTTTATATCATCATTTTGCACTTGAAGTATCAATAACTCCTTAACTAAAGAATATTTTATAATAACATATCTAATAATATAAGATACCTTTAATTTATGGTAAATGTTCATATTAAATGCAGGCCTATCACATAAATAAAAGGATTGATTGCTGAGTTTAAATACTGAAATTGAAAGGACAAAAAGAGGGCCAAATTTAGAAAAGAGATGTTGGTTTAGTCTAAACTAGAACATTGTTTGGTAATTGGGTCATATCTGGAGCTGTAGATCTCGGATTTAAGTCTGCTTTATATGGATGGAAAGGTAAGACATAGGCCTACAACTTTCATGAGGAGTCTAAGATTTAAAAATTTCATTTTCAAGACCAAATTATAGCAACAATAGAGAAGTACTAATCTGTCCTGCAGACCAGACATTGTTCAGGTTCAGCCCATATCTTGAGTTCTAGAAGTCCAAATGACCTCAATTTTTTTTCTTGGAAAGATAAGACAATTTCCTAAAACTTTCATGAGTATAGTTGGTTTCAATTCTGATGTTAGCAATCACGTTTTGTTCAGACAAGAAAATTAGGATTTTCACCAAGTTAATAGTTGGCCACCCACTCAACAATTAGTCATCAAATCAATAGTTTCAAATTTTGGCCTATAAAAGGAGGCATTTGCCATGCATTGAGGCATCTTTATTATTCAGATCAAGATCATGCTCTTTATTTCTTTTTTTATATTTTTGTAATGTTTAAGTTTTATTTCATATTATATTTTCCTTAATCTCTTGTTTATACAGTTCATTTCCTTTACTATACTTATGTTCTTATGTTGTTTATTTATGTTTATCTTCTTCATTATGTTTAGCTAAGTTCATTATGTCAAGGTGAAAAGGTTTCACTAATGGTGTTAAAATAGGTTTAATATAAACTCAAAATGGACTTTCAATGTTTATATCCAAGAAAGTTTGTTATTAACATGTCTTCTGTTTTTATCTTACTAATTCTTAATACCGTGCTTCTTAAATGGTTAATCTAGATTTGTGTTGTATAACACTTGGTACAATAAATACTTGGCACTTTCATAGCCAACTATATGATATAACCTACTCCTATGCTATGAAAGGAACTTGATTTGTTGTTAACATAAGTTAGCATTATGAATTCCTGACAATATTTAAAAGTATAGTGTTACTAAAATAAGATAATTAATATGATCATGTTAAAAATTTATAATGAACTATTAAGGATAAGTCATTATATTAGAACCTCCTTTGTGTGTGGTTTCCAATTGATTAATAAAAAGAATTTATACTATACTTATTTCTAATACTATTAGTGGATCCTCTAACCTTGATATTTGTTTTATCATTGTTTAATCCTTACATTAATATCCCATAAAATTCTCATAAACTCTTTTTTTATTAAATATATATATATATATATATTATTTGTAATTTATATAGTTCACCTCCTTGTGGTTCAACCCCGATCTTGCCGGGTTATTTATTACTTCGACACTCCAGCACTTGGGATAAGACATCAATTATTTGGTCGTGTCAGTCATGTTTAATTCTGTTTCCACTTTTAAATTTCCCATCCTTTACTATCGTAAATCAACATACAACATGAACACATAAAATTTCAGAATGTATCAAACTCTTCAAAATATAAAGAGATGAGGTGGTAAACACCTACCCATTCTTCTTAATGGTCCCGTCCTGCTAGTTTGAGGTCCCGCAGTCGGTGTTTCTCCTACTCCATATAAGACCATCATTTAATATCATTCATTTGTTTTTTCAATGTTTTCATATCAACAAGCAAGCATCATTATATGATTTCATGCAAGATTTCCATATCTAAATTATATCTTTATTTCATGCTCACATAACCACCTGTTAACCCGAACCGTGCAAACTTTTCCAATCTAATTTCTTAACCCAAACTTACCTCACCTTAATCACTTTATATGAGACTCTAATTTCCCATTATTTTTTGTTCTTGGGGCTGTCCAAATCAGCCCCCTGACACCCATTAGTAGGGTTGTCACAACAACCATGCTTTAGTTTTTTAGAGACACTTTTGAGCCCTAACAACTCTACACTTAAGGCTGTTGCTCTAGCCCACTTTTTTTTTTAAATAATAATTTTGGAGAGGTATTTAGCCCCCTCTCCCCAAACATAGACTTTTAGGGTTGTCACAGCAATCCCAAATTCTCCCAAAACTTAAGTCTCTCCAATGCTCCATTTCCTTTTAATTTTAGGGTTGTTTCAGCTCACACAAAATCAATTTGGCAACAGTTTCAACCAACCATAAATAAAAAACAAATAATATTCCAAACAATACATACGGTCAAGTTATAATTTATTATTATAAGTATAACATATCCAAATATCAATTTCATCCAAGGTGGCATTTCCAGAAACTTGGGTTTAACCAAACTAACCTAAAGCTTGCAAACCTACTGTGTAAGAGGCATAACTTTTGTAATAAGTGTTTGTTTATGATCTCCACCATTCAAAATATATATAGAATCAAGATGAACAACATATCCAAATTATAGCCCAATCCAACGGTGGACGGAGGACAAACTGGTCGATGACTGCAACTATCCAAAAATATATTTTCCAAGACATTTTCCTCCACCAATATCTCTCAAACGGGAATAGATATAGAAGTTCCCTCCAGAAAAAATGTACAAGACATGGAGAAGAACAACATATCCAAATATCGTTCTGATCCAACGATGAAAGGTGGAGTTATATGATTTTCTGCCATCAATATATTTTCTCTCTAGCCTCTCTATAAACTCTCGAAACCACCCAAGAATCTCTCTTTTATCACTTAGTGACTCTTTTAACCACTCTAGGTTAACATTTTGGTGTACAATTCATCAAGGAATGATAAGAAAATATCAAAGAACCTTAATCCCTCTCTTGCTCTCGCAAGTCACTGTAAGAGAGAAAATAAAATGGTATTTATAGTGTTATCTTCTTGTTAATTGCATCGTTACCCCCATACCTTTTTATCATTTGTACATAAACCCCTAAATTTATGTTATTTGAATATTGAACCCATATTGGTCTTACGTATTCATTTTGTTCCCATAAATTTTTCTTCTTAACAATTAAGTACTATATTCACTTTTCATTTCATTAATTTCACCATTTTTATCTTGATTTAGGTTTCTTTAATTTAATTTAAGTCATTTTACTATTAGTTAAATTTTTTATATTTTAATAACCCAAAAAAATTATAACCGAGGGTTTATATGAATGGTGTTGATTTGGGGAGGGGAAAATATGTTACCGTGCTGATGGTTATTGAGCTTTTTTTTTTTTTTTGCTGCAGGTTACAGACAGAGGGAAGGTAGGACAATGGTTGGCCGTTGAGTTTAGAAATAATAGGTGTAGGGTTTTTTGTGTATTACTTTTAGGAGAGTTTGTAAGCCGGAGAAAGTTCTTTTTTTTTTTTGTATTTTCTTTTAGGTTTTTTTTTTTTGTAATGGCCTCCCTCGAATTTCCCCTCCTTCCTGTGTGGTACAACCACCTATAAATAGAAAAAATAATTTGTGATTTTCTTTCCAATTGCTTGGTCCCCAAACAACTAAAAAATTACTTTGGTCCTTCATTTTTCTTCCTTTGCATTTTTAGTCGCCCTTTCAAATTTTTTTTTTTAATGTTTTTGTATTTTGATTTTTTTTAAAAAAAAGACAATGACAACATCAACTCAATGAAATTGATTAATGATTTTGAAATGAGTGTGTTAAAAACCGAATGCATTGAAAATAAAATTGAATTCTTAATTCTTTTGAAAAGACACTAAAAATGAAAAAAAGAAAAACAACGCAAATCCATCAAATATATATATATATATTTGGATATTTTGTTAATTTGTTTTGCTATATTTTGGAATTTTTTAAAAAACAAGTAAGAAAATGAGGGTAAAAAATCAGGTTATGAATGTTGCTCTTTACAAAAATAATAGTTAAAAATGTTGTAAGGGAATTTAAAATATAAGTTTGTAAGGAAAAACTGTATGAAAGTTTTCCCAAGATGGGATAAAAATCAAGAAATGGTTTTATAAAGTGGTCGTCTCAAAGATCTAGTCATTTTAAAGAGTGAAAAACTCGAAGATATTATGACCTTTGTTCGGGTGACCTGCCCGTGATATGAAAAATATATAGGATTTATCACAAATTGTCTCTGTTTGGGAAAACTTCCTATGGTTCATGATCTGGTAACCTGTTTGTGGTTTTTGATCGGGTGACCTACATGTGGTTTATGTTTTGGTAAGTTGTTCGTGGTCTCTGATCGGGTGACTTGCTCTTGGTGTTTGATCAGGTGACCTGCCCATCGTTTGTGTTTGGGTAACCTACCCGTGGTCTTTAATCGAGTGAGCTAACCATGGTCTCTGATTAGGTGACCTACCCATGGTTTGAAAAATATCTAGGAATTTTCACGAATGATGATATTTTGGATTTTCGTATAAGGACTTTAACCTCCCTTTTTACAAGATGATCCATTTTCTAATTTTCTTTTGTCAATGCACTTTTAGTCATCCCTAGATTGTATACTTAATGGTTCAAATTTGTTGAATTGTTTCGGTTGCTTTCAAGGAATCTTCCTTGAAAACTCTTGCAACTATGCTTATGATGTTTATGTATGCATTTTACTTGTCTTGAAATATAGCCCCCCTCCCCTAATTTAATGAAATTCTTGAATCTTTTCGGCTGTTTGGCTTCTAACCTACTTAAGCCAGCATGTAGGCCTTGCATAATGTTCATTATGCCTTTAGTGACCTTTTGAGATTTTTTGACCTTACAGCTTTAAGAAAATCATTCCATGCTTTAAAAAATAGTTGTTTGGAAGAGATTGAGAGAACGTTGCCCTCTACCTTCTTGATTGTCATGAGAAGAACCTTCCTTTTAGATTGTCTGTTGTTGCATGTGATGTTATGGCGTTGGGATTAAGGAGTCGCCTCTTAGTTGTATAGTTTATGGTCACTAAGAGACCCATATGGACTGGTTTTATTTGAAATTCTAGGGTAAGATATTAGATGTGGCTAGGAAAAGCATGGACACCCCTAATACACCTTATTTAAGGTAAACTGCATTTTATGGTCTGGATATTGTTTAAAGGCATTAATGAGTTCCTAACCAGTAGTTTATCCATGGCTCAAAATAAAAATATACAAATATACACTAATGAATAAATATGGCATTTCGAATTTATTATGAGCTTGTACGCTTAGATAAATTTTTATAGGAAGAATCCATGTAGGTGCTCTAACAGGGTTCACCTATCCTGGAAAGAGAAAATATTTTCCACAACTCATAGATTATGGTGAAAATTGATGCCAATTAAAAGTAATGAATATCCAAAATAATTATGATAATTTTCTAGTCAACTCTTAGTACTTAAATATCAGCTTACTGGTAGGTCTAATATTTATACTAGAATATTGACATTAATTTTTAGGAATTAAAATTTTTTTGGGTTACTGAAATAAATTCCAAACCTTAAGGAATTTTACAAATTTATTGTAAATTTCAGAAAAATGCACAGAAAGTTTCTAAAACAATGCTATAAAAAAACATTTTCAACTTTTTAATGCAATTTTTGTAAGGATTGAGCCATAAGCAACAATTTTTTTTTTTTAATTATTTATTTATGTAAGGTCATGTTTGGTAAAAATGCATTTATTAAAAAAAACCTAAAATGATCAAAATAGGTCTAGGAGTGTTTGTCAAACACACATTTTTTTTTTTTAAAAAACAGCTGGCCAAAAAGGGTCTTAACCTTTAACTTAATTTTGATCCACTTAAGTTGACTCAACTGGATTGACCTAAAACCTTTGGTCCGACCATAAACCGAACCAAAGACATGGTTTGACTTGAAAACTAAACCAAAAACAAAACCAAAACTACCAATGTAATGATGCTTATTAGGGATAAGATGTTGAGATCATTGGAGAGAATGAGATGCAAATGTTTGATGAGAGTAGTTATCTTCATAGAGAGGGTGTTTCTTAGTCGAATGGTGGTGATAACAACCATTGAGGTGGTTGGAAATGCCACATTCATTCTCTTAAAGATACCTACTCGATTAACCAAAACTACCAAAGAAGAAGATGCACAATGGCTAAAACGTCATCCAGGCCAAATCTTAAAAAATAGGGTTTTTTAATTTGAGATTTTGGAACATTGAAATTTCATCTCATTTCTTCCATTTGCTTTTAATTGCACCTGTAATTACCTCATAAAGTTTTAATTTCATGTAATTACACTCATGCCAAACTCAATTGTCAGCCCCAAAGCCTATTTCATTTTAGTCTTTGGTTATGAAATTATACATTTTAACCCTTAATTGATCAGCAAACTTATAATTTCTTCAATTTGTCCCTTGATTTGATTAATTTCAATCCTACATTAATGCGCCTTTTTCAGTCTGGTCCTTGGTTTTGAATTTCTTCAATCAAGTTCGTAATTGCTTATCAAACTTTAATAATTATGAAATTAAGTCCCTGATTTGACCAAATTAACTCTTTAAAATTGCAATTCGACCTCTAAACTTTAATTTCTTCCAATTAAAGCCTAGATTGACTACAAAAATTAATTTTTCTTGCAATTAAATCCCTAATAAAATTAATTAAGCTTTACAAATTTCTCATTAAGTCCTTACCTATCCAAATTTATATTTCTTTATATGTTAAAAAAAATGGTCTTATTATCACAGTTAACTTACCGCTTTTAAAATTAAAAAATTGGCTTATCTTCATGGGTGACCTATCCTTATTTCAAATCTCAAAATAATTTCAACAAGCCTCCATACTTCCATGAAATTGGTATATTTTCACGGGTGACTTGCCTATCTTGAAATTCATAAATTGACCTATTTTCATGGGTGACCTACCCTTTTCAAATTCCAAATAGAATTTCAGCAAGCCTTCATGCAATCCTAAAACTAGTTTATTTTCACGATCTAGCTGCCCATTTTGAAATTTAAAAATTGATATATTTTCATGGGTGATTTACTACTTTTCAATTTCAAAAATAATTTCAACAAGTCTTTATGCTTCCCTAAAATTCATCTATTTTGATGGATGATCTGTCCATTTTAAAATTCAAAAATTAGTCTATTTTAATGGATGACCTACCCTTTTTCAAATTCCAAAAACTAAGATTTACATTGGATCCTTCCAAAACTTTTCTAAAACAAAATTTAAAACAAAATACCCTTAAAAGGTAAAATCTTAAAATAAATGTCTTGTCTTATGGCCTTAGTTATCCACACCCTATTGATGAGATTCTTGCCATTTCTCAACTTTCATTAACCCATACAGATTTCACCGCCTTTCCTCTTGATTGACAAATCATATTCCAGCACTATTTCAAAGTTGCGGTTAAACCATATGCAATGCATGCTTTTCGAAATATATGCCCCCTCTTTTTCATAATTTTTTTTATTGCTAAGGGTTGTAATTTATGAGGTGGTCTCTCTTGCTGACTCACCCTTCTAGTTTATTCAAACAAATCCGTGCAAGTTACTTTTCAATCTTGAGTGTGTCAAGCTACCTTTGTAGCCCTTTACTTTTATGAGTATTTAGGTCGTGATGAATGCTATCATATTTTTCCTAATTAGGAATGAATTAAAACTCTTTGTCTTATGACAACATTATTTTTTGTGTGCTTTTTTAAAATACTTGTGATCCACCTTTGGATTTTTATTTTAGGGTGTTTTTCCTAACAAAAAATTCACAAGATTTACTTTGTCTTTTCAAAAACCTAAGAATTTTCAATTTCATGTCAAATAACAATGTCCATGCAACTCTCACGATTTGTATTACTCTTTGAAAAAATATATTTCATCGTGGTGATTGGTTCAGGAGATGACCTTTTTTGCATTGGGTTAGAAAAAGATCAAATACTTGTTTGAAGATTTATGTTTGGATTTTCTCAATGTGAGTAAAGACGAATAGTTATTCACTTCATCATGACTCTGATAAATGGTTTCCTTACATTTTGAGAGTGCTATTTATTATCTTTCCTGCTCACTTGATTAGAATGGACTTTTTAAGGCACGTAATGAAGGTTGAGTTTCATGGAAACCATATAAAAGAGTTCATAGGCTCAAATGGTATTTGGGGTTTTCATTGGTCTAGGATCACTTTCACTCCTTTATGCCCTTTCATCCTCTTTTACTATTCTTTCAGCATATGTTATGCTGTCAAAGACCTTCATTTTTAAAAGTTGAGATAAGGGATCTTTCTAGATTTTTCTTTTCACTCTAAACTTTTAATTGAACACCTAATCATCTTTTCTTTCTCGAAATCTTTTTATCTGCTCATATTAAGATGCCAATGCCCTTTTTTTATTCCATTTACAAGTTCCTCAATGACTTTCCTTTTCTTTAATTATTGAAGTTGCAAGAGAAGCTTTCGCTTGTTTTTCAGTCGCTCATGTGTCTTTTCAAGAATTGTCATTTAGCAAAGCCCCTTCTTTTTTGAGCTTGTTGGGCTTTCCTATTCTACAGCCTTAATCACGATCTCATAGATTCCATTAACAAGTATTCTTAGATACCTTTATTATCATCATTTTCTAATATTTGGTGATCCTTGCCAAGGTTATCTTACAATGAAAAAAAAACTTCACTTCAGCTCAATTTAGGACTGCAAGGGATATATTCATCTGTAAGGGATATAAAAAATGGCATTTCCACATTTTAAGAAAGATTGGTCGGGACTTATAAATCAAATCTTGAAAACCTTTGTTTAAGTGAAAATGATTTTTGAATTTTTTTTATTGAGCATTTTGAGATCATTTGCAAAATACACAAGATGTAACGAGAATGAATAACCGAACTTTATTGATTTAAAGAAAATTAGTACACTACACATAGTATTTGTTTATAGAGTCAGAGTTTATAAGCCTAGGCAAGTCATCTCCATCCATTCTTGTCAAAAACAAAGCTCCCCAAGAGAATGCTTTCCTCCCTACATGCAAGCTTTCGTAGTTAGGTGTCCACTTATTCTAATTTTTATCGGGTAGAGATAAGATCTTTCTGAGCACTAGATCTCCTCCTAAAATACAATGTGTCTGACTTTTTTGTCCTATGCTTTAGCCATTCTTTATTGATACAATTGGTGATGATAGATTGTAGCTAACATTTTTTTCACTAATCAGCTTTAACTATCCATATCTCATTATGACTCAATCAACTTCCTTAAGTTCTGATTCCATTAATACCCTTAAAGATGAGATTTCTACTTCTAGCAGCATTACTGCTTCCATCTTGTAAACCAAGAAATAAGGTGTAGCTACTATAAACATCTTTATTACAGTATGATATGCATGTAAAGCAAAAGGAAGCATTTCATGTCAATTCTTGTATGTGAATTCCAACTTCTACATAATTTTCTTGAATTCTTGTTAGCAACTTCTACAACACCATTCATCTTTGGTCCGTATGGAGATGAATTCAAGTGCTTGATTTTCTATTTTACATAAAGCTCTATTATCATTCTTCCATTGAAGCTATAAGCATTATCAATCACTATATTCTTAGGTGCTATATATTGATAAATTAAATCTTGTTCAATGAATCTCTTTACTACATTCTAGGTTATATAAGCATATGAACTAGCTTACACCTATTTTGTGAAGTAATTAATGGCCACTAGGATAAACTAATGTCTATTACTGGCTTTTAGATTGACAAGCCCAATTATATCGATCTCCCACATTGTAAATGACCATGAAGATGCCAAATTGAATAGAGGTAATAGTTCATGGCTAACCTTTATAGGGTTTTCATACTTGTATTGGATACCCTCGGAGGATACTTCTAGTGTTGGATAAACTATTTGATATCGTAATACCACGGATTCCCATCCACTTCTCCTTTGACTGAGCAGTATCGAGCTGGGGAATTTCTGACTTCAATACTTATGGTTTGCATTCTGTTTCCATAATCATTTTTTGTTATGGAAGCTAAAGTGGCCAAAACATCAACAAATTAGTTTTTGTCTTTTCCTATATGAGTGGATTTTATCTCGTCAAATTATTTTGCTAATATAGACATAATTTTGATATGACCTCAACTTCTCATCTTTTATCTGTCATTCTCCTTTCACTTGGTAGATTATCAGCATTGAGTCTCCATAGACATCAAGTTTCTTTATCTTCAATTTTAATACAGCTTCTAATCCGAGGATACAAGCTTTATACTGAGCTATATTATTGGTGCACTAAAACTATAGCTTGATCAAAACAGGGTATTGCTTTATATTAGGAGAAATCATCATTACTCCTGCCCCATTGCCATATACATTTACTGCTTCGTCAAAATACAGTGTCCACTAGTCTGGTTCTTTTTCTTCTTTTGTTTTCTACTACTAGCATATCTTCATCTAGGAAATCAAAATTCAAAGGTTCATAATCATCAATTGCATTATTTGTTAAATAATCAATGATAACACTTCCTTTCATGACTTTTCTTGTCATGTTTTCTATGTCATACTCAGCCAACAACACCTGTCATCTTGTTATTCTACTTTTTAAAGATATATCTGAGAGGATCTAGTTTTGAAATCAACCATGTAGTGTAATACAACATGTATTGTTGAAGTTATTTTGTATCCCATATAAGTGCACAACAAAGTTGTAAAACCCAACAAAAAGATAGTATTAAGCCGGCCTATGCTAGGAAAGAACTAAAGGAAACAAACCGACCCGCTGTAGATGGAAAGTAGGGGACGAAAAGTGGCCTATCCTAGGTAAGAATTATGGGGTGGTAACCAGCCCTAAGATAACCCAAAAGAGGAATAAGAATAACCATGATGCTTAGTACTTAAAAGTGCATTTTTATCAAGGTTTTATATCATCATTTTGCACTTGAAGTATCAATAACTCCTTAACTAAAGCATGTTTTATAATAACATATCTAATCATATAAGATACCTTTAATTTATGGTAAATGTTCATCTTAAATGCAGGTCTATCACATAAATGAAAGGATTGATTGATGAGTTTAAGTACTGAAATTGAAAGGACAAAGAGAGGGCCAACCTTAGAAAAGAGATGCTGGTTCAGTCCAAACTAGAACATTGTTTGGTAATTGAGTTATATATAGAGCTGTAGATCTCGGATTTAGATCTGCTTTTATGGATGGAAATATAAGACATGGGTCTAAAACTTTCATATAGAGTCCAAGATTTAAAAAGGCCATTTTCAAGTCCAAATTATAGTAACAACAGAGAAGTCTGAATCTGTCCTACAACCTAGACATTGTTAACTGTTCAGTCCATATCTCAAGTTTTAGAAGTCCAAATGACCTCAATTTTTGAGATAATTTCCTAGAACTTTCATAAGTAAAGTTGGTTCAAATTTGAACGTTATCAATGATGTTTTGTTCAGACAAGAAGATAAGGATTGTCACCAAGTCAAGATATGGCCACCCACTCAACAATTAGTCATCAATTCAATAGTTCCAAATTTTGGCTTATAAAAGGAGGCATTTGCTATGCATTTAGGCATTTTGGTTGTTCAGATCAAGATCATGCTCTTTATTTCTTTATTTATATATTTGTAATGTTTCAGTTTTATTTCATGTTATATTTTCCTTAATCTCTTGTTTATGCTTTTCATTTCCTTCACTATACTTATGTTCTTATGTTGTTTATTTATGTTTATCTTCTTCATTATGTTTAGCTAAGTTTATTATGTCTAGGTGAAAAGGTTTCACTAATGGTATTAGAATATGTATAATATAAACTCAATATGGACTTCAATGTTTATATCCAACAAAGTTTGTTATTAACATGTCTTATCTTTTTATCTTACTAAGTCTTAATATCGTGCTTGTTAAATGGTTAATCTAGATTTGTGTTGTATAACACTTGGTACAACAAATGCTTGGCACTTTCATAGCCAACTGATTAGTACTTAAAAGTGCATATTTATCAAGGTTTTATATCATCATTTTGCACTTAAAGTATCAATAACTCCTTAACTAAAGCATGTTTTATAATAACAAGTCTAATACTATAAAATGCCCTAATATATGGTAAATGTTCATCTTAAATGCATGTCTATCCAGTGGCGGAGCCAGAGTTTTTTAAATGAGGGGGCAAATTATTAACAAATACTATATTATATAGACATGTATTAAAAATCAATTCAAAACATATATATTAATTAATATCAAGTAAAATTAATATAAAAATACTTTTAAAATGAAAAAACTTACATTATAATTGTTCTCTTCGAGTTTTCATATTTTGAAACCGCTTCATAATAGCTTCATTATCAATCTTATCGAAGATATCTTTCTCAATGTATACAACCAAATTATCATTCATCCACTTATCTCCCATCCTGTTCCGCAATCTACTCTTGACAATATGCATAGCAGAAAAAACTCTCTCCACTGTAGCAGTTGCAACTGGTAGAAGTAATGACAATTTGATAAGCATATATACTAATGGAAATATCAAATTCTTCTTTGTTTTTACCATTTTCTCTGCAAGACTAGCAATACCTTCAATACCAGAGAACTCATCATCACCACGTAGATCAATAATATACGTATCAAGTTGGTCACCAAGTACCATAAGGTCCACTATAGAGAATTCACTAGGATAAAAAAGAGCAAGACGAATAAGCTTTTCTTTGTTGAAAGTAGAGAAAGAGTCATTTGGGCTTAAACATGCCACACAAAGAAGTAACTCCATACTCGTCTCGGTAAAACGATCATCCAACTCAGTAAGTTGCATGTCAATGATATTGTTAAACAATTCATAACGAAAATGGTGTAAGTTTGTAATCCCTTGAGATTTTCGCCTTGAACGCCCACGAAGCTTGTACTCATCATCCATGTTTAGAATATCAATATCATGTTTGATGCAAAAAGATGACACTTCTTCCAGTAAAGATTCCCAATCATTCTCTCTCATCAATTTGAATCGTTCCTTTGATGTTTTCAATAAACTCATAGCATTTTCTATGTCTTGATCTTTTCTTTGTAATGCTTGTGATAACTCATTAGTAACTGCTAGTATCCTTCTCAAACAATGAAGCATGAACACAAAATTAAATGATTCCATAATACCTGTTAAAACGACCGCTTCCGTTCTCTGTTCTGAGTTCATCCCATCCTCCCTTATAATCTCAAGCACATCAAGAACTGATGAAAACATTGCAAGTAAACGAATAATTGTAATATAGTGGGAGCCCCAACGAGTATCACCATACCTTCTAAGAGAAGTTTCTTGATTCAAGCCTCGTCCACTAGAAATTTCCCCATTTTCAAGTCCTTCAATAATTCTAGCATATTGTTTTTCTCTAATCACCTCCATCCTTTTACATGATGCTCCAACTATGTTTATAATGCTAGAAATAAAATTGAAGACATCTCCAACTTCATTATGCTTCTTTGTAACAGCCACAAGAGTCAATTGAAGTCTATGAGCAAAACAATGTACATAATATGCACTTGGATTGTTATTTAGAATAAGTGCTTTCAAGCCATTGAATTCACCTCGCATGTTACTAGCTCCATCATATCCCTGACCACGCAATCTTGATATACTTACCCATGTTTAGAAAACAAAGCTTCAATAGCTGCCTTGAGTGAACTAGCAGTTGTATCTGACACATGTTGAATGCCAAGAAAACGTTCAATTATATATCCATTGTTGTCTACATATCGTATAACAACTGCCATTTGTTCCTTGATTGATATGTCACGTGACTCATCAATTAAAATTGAAAATAATGAGTCACCTAGATCTTTGATAATCACATTTGTAATCTCCTCTGCAGCAGCTTGAGTAATGTCTTTTTGAATATCTGGAGAAGTCAATTTGTTATGTTTAGGAGCTTCACTGAAAGTAACTCTTTTAATAGCTTCATTGTTTCTGGAAAGGAAATGCAAGAGCTCTAGATAATTTCCTTGGTTGCTTGAACATTCACATTCATCATGGCCACGAAATGGAAGTCCTTGGTGCAACAAAAAACGAGCACACTCTATTGAAGCATTCAATCGAGTTCGATAATCACTTTGACTCTTTACTGTCTGCTCAGACAACAAAGTCATGATACTTTGTTTTTCATTCATCAAATTCTCACATTTTATCCGAGCTGCATTGTGACTACTATTAGACTTTCCAATATGAAGATCAAATCTTTCCCTTTTTTTCCAATTTGAAAACCCATCACCCACAAACGAATCAACACCCCCTTTTGACTTGAAAAGGTAACAATACAAGCAAAAGGCAGCATCTTTGGCTATACTATACTCTAACCATGTTGGGTATGCACCAAACCAAGCCGGATTAAAGCGTCGTAGTGTTGATATATTCCCAAATTGTTTTTGAGGAAAATCATAGTGTGAAGGTTGACAAGGACCTTTTTATAGATAAGCTCTTCAGATTGCATCCCTATCATTTATATGGTACTCATAAATTGGTCTTCTTAAGCCAGGGTCAGCAAGGAGAGTGTCGGGGCTGATTTCAATATGACTTTTTTTTTAAATTGATTGAGTTACATGACTTGAAGCTTTGATTGACTCCTCATCCTCAAGGGATTTACGCTTGAAATACTTGTCTAGTGACATGTTAATTTAATATGAACATGTTGGAATTTTTATCATCATTAGTGTCTACATAATAATTAACACAAATACACAATAATTCACTATTAAACAAAAGTCAATTGAATTACACAATAATTCTAAATCTTCCATATGAAATTAATAGCAAAATACATGTCAATTTATCAAAATCAAAACCTATTTCAAAATATAAATAAATCATGTGAAAATATTAAATTTCAATAAACTACTCAATCAATACAAGAGATGTCAAAAATAGTGGTTTTGCATGACTATTAATTTATTTCTTTATAATAAGAAAAGAAACATTTAATTGATTAAATTACTAGATTTAAATATTTATTGTGAGCATATTCATAACAAAACCCATAAATTATCATAAAACCTAATATTTTTAATAACTAATTATAAAAGAATAAAACTAAAATTAGACAATAAAACAAATAGAAAAGATGAAGAAAATTTACTTAAAGTATAAAGGAAAAGACAAAAAAGCTTAATTGATGATAAATTTGCATGTAGGAGACTAGGAGAGGTAGTCGGCTGCTGAAAAAAAAAACCTACAGGGAAAGATAAAGAAACAAAAGGGAAGAGGGGGAAAATTAGGGAGCTGTATATATATATATATATATATATATATATAGACACACTTTCCTTACCTGTAGGCGTAGGCTATAAAAATTGAATCAATATTCCTTACCTGTAGGCTATAAGAAAGGCGCCGCATCAATATTCCTCCAATCAATACTAAGAAGCCTTACCGCATTTGCCCTGGTTCTTAACAGGAGTGACGGTGCCTTTCCTTCCTCCAATCAATAGTTTAACACCCATTAATATATTAATATTTTTTTAAAAAAAAACTAAGGGGGCAATTGCCCCCTTTTGACCCACTGTGGCTCCGCCACTGTGTCTATCACATAAATCAAAGGATTGATTGATGAATTCAACTACTGAAATTTGTGAAGATAAAGAGAGGGTGAAACTTGGAAAAGAGATGTTGGTGCAGTCCAAACTGGAACACTGTTCGGTAATTGGGTCATATATCGAGTTCTACATGTACAAATGACCTCAAATGTTTACAAAAATTCAGTAAGACATAGGCCTACAACTTTCATTTGGACATCAAGATCTAAGAAAGCCATTTTCAAGTCCAAATTATAGAAAAAACGGAGAAGTCCGAATCTGTCCTACAGCCTAGACACTATTCAATGTTCAGCCATATCTTGAGTTCTAGAAGTTCAAATGACCTCATCTTTTTTTTCCTAGAAAGCTAAGATAATTTCCTAGAACTTTCATGAGAACATATGGACCCAGTTCGGATGCTAGAATTTTTGTTTTATTCATACAAGAAGATAAAGATTTTCACCAAGTCAAACATTGGCCACCCACTCAACAATTAGTTATCAAATCAATAATTCTGAATTGTGGCCTATAATAGGAGGCATTTGCCATGCATTTGGTTGGCTTGGTTGTTCAGATCAAGCTCATGCTCTTTATTTCTCTCTTTATATTTTTTTTGTAATTTTTAAGTTTTGCTTTCATTAATATCTTGTTTATGCTTTTCATTTCCTTTCCTTTACTTAGTTAACTTGTATTTTATTTATGTTCTTGTTTTATTTATTTATGTTTCTCTTCTTTATTATGTTTAGCTAAGTTTATTAGTTTAGCTAAGTTTATTATGTCAGGGTGAAAAGGTTACACTAATGGTGTAAGAACAAGTATGGTATAAACTCAACATGGACCTTAATGTTTAATATTAACATGTGTTATCTTTTTATCTTACTAATTCTTAATACCTTGCTTGTTAAATGGTTAATCTAGATTTGTATTGTATAATACTTGGTACAACAAATGCTTGACACTCTCATAGTCCAACCGTATGGTATTACCTACACCTGGGCTATGAAAGGAACTTGATTTGTTGTTATCAATTAGCATCATGAATTCCTGATAATATTTAAAAGTTTGGTGTTATGTAAATGAGATAATTAATATGATCATGTTAATAATTTATAATGAGCTATTAATGACAAATCATCTGATTGGAACCTCCCTCGTGTGTGGTTTCCAAATTGAGTAATAAAAGTTTATACTATACTTGTTTGAAATACCATTGGTGGATCCTCTAACCTTGACATTTATTTTTTATCATTGTTTAATCCTTACATTAATCTTTCATCTCAAAGTTCTCATTAATTTCTTCATCTTCTTCTTTTATTATTATTATTACTACTACTACTACTATTATTATTACTATTACTATTATTATTATTATTATTATTACTACTACTACTACTACTACTACTACTACTACTACTACTACTACTACTACTATTATTATTATTTACATTCTGTTTATATTATATAATATATCTCTTTGATCTTTTCATAAACTCAATATATAGGCTGGAAACCTGTGACCCGATCTTTTAGATCATTCTCAGGTGTAACAACGCCACGTACTGAGTATTACTATTACTATTACTATTATTATTATTATTATTATTTTTATTGTTGTTATTATTATTGTTATTGTTGTTGTGTTGTTGTTGTTGTTGTTGTCTTGTTATTTATAATTTAAACAATTAACCTCTCTGTGGTTCGACCCCGGTCTTGCCGGATTATTTATTACTTCGACACTCCTGCACTTGGGAGAAGACATCAATCTTTTGGTCGTGTCAAGTTTTTGGCGCCGTTGCCGGGGAGGTAAATTCTTGTATAAATTATATATTTTTTTTCTTTTTTTTCTTTTCACTTTTCTTGTATCTAACTTTGTTTCTTTTTCTTTTCTTTTCTTTTTCCTTTTCTTCTCTTTCTACACGTGCATGAGAGTTTGGTCACGTACATTAAATGATAAACTTTGTAAGGTATCCTCATCTTCTTTAGAAAACATGGCCGAAGAGGATAATCAATCGCTTTATAATGAGAATAATGAGAATAATCAGGTTAGAACACTTAGAGTCTACATGAATCCAACAAGAACAATTACGCAATCATGTATATTTTTTCCTCCTGATGCATCTCATTTTAATTTTAAGCTAGACATTATTCAAGTTTTACCTTCTTTTCATGGCTTAGATCTAGAAAATCCATACTTGCATTTGAGAGAATTTGAAGAAGTTTGTAACACATATAATGACTTAAATTGTAGCATGAATACCATTAGATTAAAGCTTTTTCCTTTTTCATTAAAAGATAAAGCTAAAACATGGCTATAAAATCTTAGGTCAGGATCCATTCGTGCTTGGGATGACATGCAACAACAATTTTTAAATAATTTTTTTCCATCTCATAGAACCAACTCTTTCAAAAGACAAATTACCACTTTCACTCAAAAACTAGGTGAAACATTTTACCAATGTTGGGATAGGTATCGAGACTTGCTTAATACTTGCCCTCATCATGAATTTACTATGATTGGGATAAATGATTGGGCCATCCAAATAATGTTATTTTGTCTAATTTAATGAAGCGTGGTTTTCTTGGTCACAAAGATAAGGGTTCTACTCATTGCTTGTCTTTTAATTACTTTACTTGCAAACTAGGGAAAAGTAAAACTTTATCTTTCCTTGCTTTTCGTAGTCGTGCTAATACATATTTTGAGATTATACACTCTGATGTTTAGGGCATTGCTCCTGTTATTTCACATGCACAGTATAAATATTTTGTGACCTTCATTGATGATTACAATCGTTTTACTTGGATCTATTTTCTCCGAACCAAAGCTAAGGTTTTCACTGCTTTCCAAACCTTTCTAGCTTATATTAAGACACAATTCTCGACCTGCATTAAGGTGTTCCAGTCTAATAATGGTGGTGAATATATTTCACATAAATTTCAGGCTCTCCTGCAACAAAAAGGTATCATTTCGCAATAATCATGTCCTTATACCCCTCAACAAAATGGGGTGGTTAAACGTAAAAATCATCACTTGCTGGATATGGTTCGTACATTGCTTTTAGAGTCTTCAGTTCCACCTAAATTTTGGGTGGAAGCTTTATCCACTGCAGTTTATTTGATTAATCGTTTGCCCTCTCAACAATTGATTTTTTTTTTTTGATCAAATGTAAGAATTGTATAGATAAAAAACAAGCTGGAAGCCAGTAGTATATAATTATAGACATCAACAGCTCTTGCTTAACAGAAGAGACAACAACCCAAAAGGCTTGTGTTAGGGAACAACCATCCCAGAACAAGCAATCTAACCATACAAAGAGGGAACACACTCCTTAGAGAAACCAAAGCAAGGCATCTTGCAGAACATAAATACAACACAAAAAGCATGTGCAGGGGAACAACCTCCCCAAACAGGCACACTAAAAGCAAATAAGGGAACATGCTCCCTTGAACAAACCACCAATCCAGTATACCAGCCGAACCACCTAAATAGTACAGGCTCCCTCAGCAAACAACAGAACAAGTAACCACAGCTTCAGCCAAACCAGCCAGCAGCTAGCCTAACGTAAAATCTTCAAACCAAACAAGGAGACCACCTAGTAACTGCTAGAACTGGGATAAAGATGCACAAGAGATAAGGAAATCCCCATAATCCTAACAAGCAGGAACAAAGAAAGCATGCAACAAGAAAACCAGCAAATTAACTGCACAAGATATACTCAACAATTGAATTTTGATTCTCCTTACTATTATCTTTTTGGCATGCATCCCGACTGCCACAATTTACATACATTTGGTTGTGTTTGAAAATTCACTTACCTTCTCATGAGTGTCACAAGCTTACAATGCAGTCAACAAGGTGTGCTTTTATGGGTTATAGCACTGGTCAAAAAGTTTTTTTATGTTATGATGCTGTTACTAATCGTCTGCGCATATCTAGAAATGTGACTTTCTTTGAACATGAGTATTATTTTCAGCAACACGTACCTTGTTCCAATGGTGTTCTACTTCCTACCTTTGATGATATCTCACCACCAGTTCTGCGGTATCAACCCGGTTTTGTTTATTCGCGAAGACAACCCCCGACATCTCAAATCCTTCCTGATCCAGTTCCTACCCCAGTTGCTCTTTGATGTTCTTCCCACATTTGTCTTCCTCCTTATTGATATAGTCTTTATGCCATTTTAAATGATACTATAGTTCCTACCTCTTATTCTCAAGCAACTAAACATGCATGTTAGAACAAAGCTATGCAAGAAGAACTTCAGGCTCTTGAGGAAAATCATACTTGGGATATTGTTCTATGTCCTACTGGCGTCAAGCCCATTGGTTGTAAGTGGGTATATTCCATTAAGTTGTGGTTTGATGGCTCATTTGACCGATATAAAGCAAGGTTGGTGGCACTCAGTAACTGTTAGGAGTATGGCATAAACTATGAAGAAACCTTTGCACTTGTGGCAAAAATGACAACTATGCGACTTATTATAGCCATTGCTGCTTCTAAGGGCTGGTCATTGCGACAAATGGATGTTAAGAATGCTTTTTTACATGGAGATTTCCAGGAAGAAATATATATATGACTCTAGCCCCTGGGTTCTTTTCTACAACATCTGCTGATGTTTGCAAGCTAAACGATCTCTATATGGTCCGAAATAAGCCCCGCGTGCTTGGTTTTATAAGTTCCGCTCCACGCTTCTTGGCTTCTCTTTTGTCCAGAGTTAGTATGATTCCTCTTTGTTCCTTTGCAAGACTACTAAAGGAATCGTTTTGCTCTTGGTATATGTTGATGATATCGTTATTACAGGGATTGACACTACATTAATTTTTCAGCTTCAAGAACGTCTTTAGTCTTCTTTTCATATGAAGGAGTTAGGTCCTCTACTGTATTTTTTAGGCCTTGAGGTGCATTCTACTACTACTGGTATTTTTCTACATTAGCATAAATACATCCAAGAGTTAATTGCTTTGGCTGGTCTTCAAGAAGGTTGTTCAGTTGATACTCCCTTGGAAGTGAATGTTAAATATCATTGTGATGAGGGTGATTTTCTATCTAATCCCTCTTTATATAGGCAACTGGTAGGGAGTCTAAAATATCTCACTATCACTCGGTCTGATAGTTCCTTTGTTGTTCAACAAGTTAGCCAATTTATGCAAGCACCTACACACCTTTATCTGGTTGTTATTCGTCGCATTGTTCGCTATTTGCATGGCACTTCTACTCGAGGTCTTTTCTTCCCTATGGATTCTTCTATTTGTTTGGTTGCATATAGTGACGCTGATTGGGATGATTGTTCTAACACTCGCCATTCAATTACTGGATGGTGCATGTTTCTTGGTAACTCTCTTGTTTCATGGAAAAGTAAGAAGCAGGATCATGTGTCTAAGTCCTCCAATAAGTCTGAATATCATGCTATGTCCTCTGCTTGTTTTAAAATTATATGGCTTCGGGGACTTTTAGGTGAGCTGGGATTTCCTCAAGTTAAACCTACTCCACTTCATGTAGATAATACTAATGCCATTCAGATTGTTGTTAACCCGATATTTCATGAGCGTACTAAGCACATTGAAGTGGATTGTCATTCTATTTGTGAAGCATATGATGCTCGTGCTATCTCTCTCCCGCATATCTCCACTACTCTCCAGACTGCCGATGTGTTCACTAAAGCTCTCTCCAAGCACCGACATCACTTTCTTGTTGACAAATTGATGCTTCTTGATCATATAACATCAATTTGAAGGGGGATATCAGTGGCAGAAATTATAGATCCGAATTACAGAAATTATGGCTGCAATTATGAGATTTATTTTACCATAATTAGTGTATTAAACTGTATATATATTCTTACCTAGTTTAGAATATTAGCAGTTAGTGTATTAGCTATTTATATTTTCTTACCAAGATAGATTGTACAACAACTTCTATTTAAATAGAAACAATCCTCATGAAGAGGACATTCAACCATTTACTCAAAATTTGTTATTGATGAGTTTGGATAATACAATTGAGAACTTGAAATGAATGATAGTTGATAAAGGTTAGGTCATGACCTTGGAATGGTAGTTAGGAGAACCATGCAAGAATATTCATGTTGGACTTCGTTTGTGCATTGTTTGATAGCCTTGTGATAAAATTTGGATATGATTGGTTATGGTATATGTTCAAACTCGATTGGGGTGTGTTGTAAAAGGGGAAATCCTAACGTCGACCTTATGCTTAGCCGAGGGAAAGGCTAAAACCAATCATGTAAGTTTTTTGAATCGTCGCTGATGATTTCTGAATCGATAATGACATGGATTGCGTTGATGTTTACTAGGTTGATAGTGACGCAATTTTCATCAATGATTTTTTAGTCAACAATAAATTATGTGCACTGACGATTTCATGAGCCAAGGATAAAACAAGAATGTGTTGATGATTTCTGGGTTGACAATGACACAATTTTCATCAATTATTTTTTAGTCAATAGTAAATTTTGTGCAATAATGATTTCATACGCCAATGCTAGACATGGATTGCGTTGATGATTTATAGGTCAGGAGCAACTTAGTTTTCATCAATGATTTTTTAGTGAACAATAAATTATGTTCACCGATGATTTCATGTGTCAGTGGTAAAACTAGATTATGTTTATGATTTCTGGGTCTGTAGTGATTTAATTTTTGTCAATGATTTCTAAGTTAACAATGAATCATATACGCTGACAATTCCATGTGTCAACAATAGCCCAGTTTTCACTTACAATTTTTGTGTCACCAGCTACCCAGTTTTTGCTGACAATTTTTGGTTAACCAACAACCTAATTTTCACCGACAACTTTCTACAACAACAACGATTTAGTTTATTGATGAGTTCCATATCATGAATGATTTAATATTTGTGATGATTTCATCATCGGTTTGATCTATTTCACTATGGAACTTAAGAATTAAACATTATGACATCTGTAAGTGGCCTCGTTTAAAACAAAGAGAAGTGTCTTGATATGATGATGTTCATTGTATGATTGTATAAGGTGTGGAACATTTGAATGTGAAGATGTGTATTCTTAGGATATATGTATATATATATATATATATATATATGATAATGGTTATGTGGTTGCTTAATGCAACAAGTGGTACGACTAGGATCAAACCTTCTACTGAATGAGGGCACTCCATAAGAGGGACAGGTAGGTGGTCGACTAATGGCGCCCTAAAAGGATGACCGGGATGAGCATTATGATTAGCGTCGATTAATGGCATCTTAGAGTGATGGCTGGGTTGAGTTCGATGATTAGTTTTGGTTAATGACATTCAAGATGAATGACCTGGATTGAATATTATAATTAGTTGTGGTAGTTGATGAATTAATATGGGCTACATTACATATATAAAGAGTAATGAAAGGATTATATTCTTTTAGGTTATGAACAACAAGTAACATTAATATTCCTTTAGTTATCTATTGCTATGTTTTAAATTGTTTACAATTCTTGCATTTACCTTTATATTGTAACAGGAACATCACACCAACAAGGTGCGTAAAAAGTCTTGTTCTACAGATCCACATATTTTGAAAAGAATTATGTATTCACATGTTTTAGGTGTTATGTAATTTGTAAGAACAAATGTATTGGTTGTATAGTTGTCGTTCAACACTTTTTTTGTAAACTCATAACAATAACAATATTAGAATAGGGATGTGAACTTATGCATATGTTAATATGATGTAATGTAAACCTATGTATATGTAAATATGATGTTGTGTGGTATGCGTTTTGAGTACTTTTTATATGAAGATGTTGAATTTACACAATTATATAAGTATTGTGCCATGTTAATGAATGAAACCTATTTACTACTCCTCAGAATGCTATTGTGAGAAGCATCAAGAACATAATGGCTTGCAAAAAAAAATATCACCAAAGTCAATCATGAAACAATAAGAAATCTCAAGACTTTAAAGTAAACTTCTCTACCATTATATATATGGCTCACAATTTGTGAACTTCAGACTTGGATAATAGATTGCTCTATTCTGTCTACCAGACTTTACATGTTGTTAAAGTACATATCACATTGCTTTTTTAGTTATTGTCATATATAGGATCAACAATCTTGTAGGCACATAAGGTACTAGTAAATGTGGATTTTATGAATACTACTTGATTTTATCAAACATTTATTGGCATTCTTCATTCCATACTCGAGGATTTTTCTTTTAAAGGAGTCGAAAAATTGGCTCACAAGTTGCTATCATTTAAGTAATAAACCGAGCAATGTGATTCAAATGACCCAAGAACCCTCTCATTTCTTTTTATGTTTTAGAAGCTAGCATGGCTTAAATTGCTTTTACTTTATCAGGGTTGACTTCAATACTCACCACAAATCCTAGCAGCTTTTTGGATTTCACCCCGTATGAGCATTATATAGGGTTCAGCTTCAACTGATACCTTCTTAACCTTTCAAATAGCTTTCTTAGATTTTAACAATGGTCTTATCCCTCTTTGAATTTAGAAATCATGTCATCAACATACACTTAAATTTTTTTATGCATCATGTTGTGGAATAGAGTTACCATTGCCTTTTGATAAGTGGCCCTAATATTTTTCAATCTGAATGGCATCACCTTGTAGCAAACCTTTCTCCATCAAGTAACAAAGGTTATCTTCTCTTTATCTTTATTGGCAATTTTGATATGGTTGTACCCAGAGAAACCATCCATGGAGTTTGTTGAGCTTCACACTGCATTATCAATCAGGACATCGATGGGTGGCAAGAGGAAGGTGTCTTTCGGGCTTGCTTTAATTAAATCCATGTAGTCTATATATACTCTGATTTTATCGCCTTTATTGGGAACTACTATTAGATACCTATTGTGGGTACCTAACCACCTCCAATAAAACATCATCCTATTGCCTTTCTATCTTAGCTTTCACCTTGAGCACCATATCTGAATGAGTTCTTCATAGTTTTTGCTTAATAAGTATTCTTTCTTCATTTAATGGCACCTTATATACTACAATATTAGTATCTAAACCAAGCATATCCATGTAGGTCAAAACAAACACATCGATATACTTGCGTAATAGTGAAATCAAGTTTTACCTTTCACTAGTAGTAATTAAAGTCCCTATCTTCAATTCTCTTTCATCTTGCCCTATACCGACATTAATTGTCTCTAACTCTTTTTTTGTTAGTTTCCAAGGTCACTCTGATTGTTCTACTAGCCTAGCAAATTCTTTTACATCATCCTCTTTACATTCATTTTCTTCCATTACAATTGTGTATTCATCAAAATTTGGCCATTCATTCTTAGTTTAATGTACTTGTGATTTCATGGACGATCCATTTATAAATTTCCTGAAATCGAAAGGAGTTTCAGTGTAAACATGTATATTACAAAGATAAAGAGACGAAGAAATTTATGAAAATACATGATCTCATTGATAAAAAGAAAAGGCTTAACTACAACGAAAACCATGTGTTGACACTTTTAGCTAAGATTGTCAACTTGGTATGAAAGCAAAGACAAATAAATAGACAAACATAGAAAGCACAAAAAACACACTAGAACAACATTGTCATTTACTTTTGGAAGGCTATAGGAGCCTCTTGGGTCACCCAATTTTAGAACCTTTCGCCACTTGTGTTGATGATATAGATAGTTAGTTGCAGTAGCCATTCTTATCCACAACCTTTCCTTTCTCACTGCAAATATTGACCTTACTATCATCTTGTTCCATTGTGTTGATGCCCATAACAATCAAGTTTAGGTAAGTACATCCATCATATCTTTAGGGAGCATTACATAAGCAGTCTTAAGGAATGATAACTGGATAGAGGGGATGGAAATATCTTCCTCTTCCAATTCCTTTCTTTCGATTTCTTTCCTGACCAACCTTTTTTCTTGTTTGATATCAACATCTCTTTTATTTTCTTTCCAAGCTTAAAGCTGAGCCTAAATCTCTGATTTGTAGTCTTCATCCTTATCGAACTTATCCATTTAGGATTTTTAGAGATAGGATTATACAGGAAAGGAAGTATGCCTTAAATAATATTTGGCCGCCATTCTTGTGGCTTTAAAAATTACTAGTTTTCTTAATACCATGTTTTTTAGTACCCATTTTGCATTACAATTTCAAAAGCATGAAGATTTCCATTTTTTCTTCTTTCGACATCTATGTAGGGAATTGCCACATTATATACCATTGCCAAGGTCTCTTTGGCCTTAACTGTCACCAACATTCCATTCAGAATATACTTCAAACACTAATCCAAATCTGATGCCACAACGCCAACGAGGTGTATCCAAGGGTTTCCTAATAACATGTTGTGTGACAAATGAATATACATCACTTGCAAGTTTACTAAAACCACTTGCAGGCCAATGAACAACTCTATTGGAATGGTCCTCACCATTTGCCTTAGGGAACCATCATAAGCCCTAGTTGTCATAGTGCTTGGTAGTATATGCGTTGAATCAGCTGAGATTTCATCTAGCATATGCTTTAGGTGTATATTTAAAGTTGAATCGTTGTCCACCAATACTTTATCAATGGTGCAATCCTTGCACCTTATAGTGATGTGTAGAGGTTTATTATGACCCATTCTTCTAGCATCAAGCTCATCTTTAGTGAAGTATAGGTAATTTTTTGCATGGATTCTTCTGACTAGATTCTTTTAGCAATTCTTATCCCGCTAGGATATCCCTGATGTCTCTTATCTTGAGCGTCAGAAGAATCTAGTCACTATTCTTCATCAGCTTTAAGAATTCACCGACTTCTTCCTCACTTACGAGTTTGTTTATTTCCAAATATTTGATATCATTTATAACTTCTTTGCCTTTAACATTTTGTTACCTTTCTAGTTATTCAAGTGTAAAACACCTACCACTTCAATTAATCCATAAATCTCGGTATGAAAGATAGGAGCATGACCCTCAAAACTAATCATATGAAATGATAGGCCTTGTCAGGTTGAGTTTTGGTGGACCACTTTTGATATATTGAAGCCAATATATCTCTTTTTTCTTCTGTTGGAAACTTATGATGTTTATAACATCACCATTTCCTCATTCTTTATTTTTAAAAGACTATAAGTCATCATTTGTATCACTTTTTGGTGAAACTCTTCACATTCATTGATGTTATGTCTCATTGCTTTGTGGAACCTACAAAAATTATCACTCTTTCTAGAACCTGATTCATTTTTTGTTGGTAAACACCCGATTTGCACTAACATGTTGTCGCACCCTAAAAAATCCAAATGCGGCATCGGCTGGCGACTTTCGTTTTGTTTTTTTTTTTGTTTTGCTGATTTGGTTCTTTGGAGTCGCCACCTAGTATTTTGGTCACTAGGAACCCTAACTGGTCTTTCAAAGATTCTAAGGCAAGGGACTGGTTGCGTAAAGGGAAGGTATTAGCACCCCTAGTACGCCCTACCTAAGGTAAGCTGCTTGGTGTTTGGTTTGCTCTATAATTGCTATGGTGTTGGTGTTTTCTAATCCCATCAATTTTCCTAGGTTTTTATTCAAATAAAAATTATTTGGATAGAAATCCAAGGAGATTCCATGTGCTTCGAAAGCTCATTTTTCCCTTAGTATTTCAAAAGTTTGCGACTCGTAAATCGCAAGAAGGAGGGACAAAAAATATAGAAATCTAAGGAAATTCAAAGCGCTTTTAAAAGCCTCCTTTTGCCTTAGTATTTCATACTTTCATGGCTCGTAAACCATGGAGTAAAAAATTTGAAGTTTTGAAATGTCCTCGATTATAATCAAGGCTTCTTTCAAGGATGTGTGCGGATTTATTACTCCCAATAATATTTTGGATATTCATCCTTTAAGGATTTCTTTATCCAAACATTAGCGGTGAATAATAGATGAATTCCCCCCCAAAATAAGATTTTATAGTTTTTGAAATTGGCCAATACCCTTTGTAGTTTTACAAACATGTTGTAAAATCCAGAAATGCAAGAAAATAATTTGTGTTTAAGAAATCTATGCGAAAACACATTTTCAAAACTTCCAATATTTTTTTATATATAAAAGAACATTCAAAACATGTTAGAGTATTGGCCGTATGCATGAAAACAAAACATTTTTTTTTCTTTAATAAACATTTTTTAAAATGATTTTGGAATTTTTTTTTTATATTTTTATAATATTATAATACACACACACACCACACACACACACACACACACACACACATATATATATATTATATATAACTCACGTCCTGCGTGAACAGTAGGACGTGAATTATATTTCACGCCTACTGTTCATGCAATGAACAGTAACTGGAGGAAGAAGAAGAAAAGGAGGAGAAAAGGAAGAGGGGCTCACTTGGCCGAAGGGGTTGTGGCTGCTGTGATGAGGTGGTTCAGCCGGTGGTTGCAGCGGTGGAGTTGGAGGAGGATGGCGTCAGTTTCCTGTTGCAGAGGAAGAAAGAAGAAGAAGAAAAATCTGCAGAAATTGGGCGAAAATGCTGGTTTTTGGCTGACTTTGGACCCGAATTTCTCCTCTCTCAGATCATCAAATCCGACTCTATTTATAGGCTGTAGAAGAGGGCAATCTTGTCTACGTTGGTAAAAAATTTCAGCCCTTGATTCGGTTTGGAAGCATCTCAACCGTTGGCTCAAAGTGTGCACTTTGAGCTGCCAAATTTGGCAGCTCAAGGCTGTGAACTGACCGAGGTGGCCACTTTGAGCCACTCAACGGAGCCGTTTCTAACTTTTTCGACCCAACCTGAACATTCTCCGGGATAAAGGAGTTTCATGTGCACATGTTGGTGCATGTTTGGTCGGATTTGGAGGCCACACGAGCCCGAAAATGCGCCTGGAAAACAGCCCCTCAGGCAGCTTTCTGAGGAAGAAAGTGAACAGTAAATTAAGGCACATTTCCCAAATTGGTCCCTGGTTTCAGATTTTCTTAATTAAGCCCCTAATTGATCAATAAACTTCCAATTTCTTCAATTAAGCCCCTGATTTGACCTAATAAATTCCTAAAAAATATATTTTGGCCCCAGAACTTAATTTCTTTTAATTAAAGCCCAAATTGACTTAAAAAATCAATTTTCCTTGCAATCAAATCCTCTATAAAATCAATTAAAAATCCAATTAAGTCCATAAACATCCAAACTTGGGCTTTTCTCCTCAAAATTTAAATTTCCTTCTCAACAGGGCTCTCATCCTTCAAGAATATACTGTCAAAAATCCAATCTTTGTATTTTTAACCTCCTTGACCGATTTTTCTGACCATTTGTCGAGCGCTTCTACCTCCTATTATTTTTCTAGCCTCTTTTGGCTATTTATTTTATTTATTTTTGTGGGGACCCAAAAATGGGTTACAACACATGTCATAAAACCTATCCATAGTTACCCTTAAAGCCTTCTCTTTCTTTCTTCCAAACTCCACATCATTTACTCTCTCACTACTAGAAGCATAATTAGACAGAGGGTTAGAATTGATGTTGAGGGTATCTTAAGAGGTTATTGATCCTGCTTTGAATAATTGCAAAAACTTCCACTTAAATGCTGAGCAAGTATCAATCTTGTGGCTAGGGTTTCCGACATGGTACTTGTCGCACCCTCTCGAGAGCTTGATGTTGCGGTGACCCTTCCCGAAGCGGGGAATCATGTCGGGGTCTTTGTTTTGTGAATAAGGGAGTAGCCACCTAGTATTATGATCACTAAAAAACTTAACTGGTCTTTTAGAGATTCTAAGGCAAGGGACTGGTTATGTAAAAGGAAGGTTTTGCCACGCTTATTATGCCCTACCTAAGGTAAGCTACTTGGTGTTTGGTTTGCCTTATAATTGCTATGGTGTTGATGTTCTCTAATCCCATCAGTTTTCCTAGGATAAATTTGCTACAATGAACAAACTTGGGCTCATACTCTAAAGAAAGAAAATGTGTATCATACCTTAGGTCTATGTTTACAAAGTACCAAGAAGAACCAATATAGATCACTTGAAATATATGTTTAATTCAGACTAAATTTACAACTCGTGGATTAAGAGATAACTAAGATAGAAATCCAAGGAGATTCAATTGGGCTTAAAAGTTTATTTTTCTCTTAGTATTTCAAGTGTTCGCAACTCGTAAATCGCAAGGAAGAGATAAAAAAAAAAAACTAAGTTAGAAATCTAAGGAAATTCAAGGTGCTTTAAAAGCCCATTTTTTCCTTAGTATTTCATACTTTCATGGCTCATAAATAGTGGAACAAAAATTAAAATGTCCTTAATTATAATTGAGGCTTCTTTCAAGGATGTGTAATTAAATTGTTCTAAATAGCATTTTGAGTATAAATCTACCCTCATGTTAAAATTGAACAATTTGTATTACTCTTAACAATATTTTGGACATTTACCTTTCATAGGTTTCTTTGTCCTTATATTATTAAAGGATAATGACTTATTATTCCTAGAAAAATATTATGGATATTAACCACTTAGGGTTTATTTATCCAAATATTAACAATGAATAATAGATGAATTCCCAAAAATAAGATTTTTATATTTTTGAAATATTGGACAACACCCTTTGAAATTTACAAATATGTTGTAAAATCCAAAATGCAATAAAATAATTTTTGTGTTTAAGAAATCCATGCTAAAACACATTTTCTTTTAAACTTCAAATATTTGTTTTTTTTTTAAGAGAAATGTTCAAAATATGTTAGGGTATTGGTTGTATGCCACACAAGAAAACGTTATATATATGCAACATTTTGTAGAAAACTGGGTATTTTAATACCATATTTTGTATTTCTACAATATAAAAATACAAATCACAAAATATATGAATGAGAACCAACAATCTCACTCTTTTTTTTTTTTGCTGAGTCCAGCTCGTCCTATATGGCTAAGCTGAACCCAGCAGGCCTAGCAGGGTCATTGGTCCAAACCAGTGACTCGATTGGGCATTGTTACAGGTTGCATGTATGAATTACTCACGCACGCACTGCATAGTGAAAAGGTAATTATTTTCCTTCACACAATGCCAAATCTTTTAAATACAAATGCAAAACTGAGAAAGGAGAGAAACAACTTACCTGGTCTACTAGCGGTCTGGGCTTTTAGTTCTTTGCTGTTTGTATTCATCTGACCTTCTTCTTGTGTCCTTGTCTTCTCCCTGCCTTCGGGTTCCCCTGGTGCTAGTGCTTACTGAGGATGAAGGTCTGGGAGTGGCTACGTCTGAATCTTTCTCTCTTTCTCTTTGCATTTGGCTCCCTATCTTTTCTCTATATCTTCGTTCCGGTGAAGATTTTCACAATAAAAAAGATGAAAGAAAACTTCCCATATTCTCCCTTATTCTTTGCGTTTTTCTCTCCTCTCTCTTTCTCTTCTTTTTTCATTTTTCTACTTCGTATTGCCTGCCTCTCTCTCTTTTTTTTCTTCTCCCCTCCTTAGGTCAGCAAAAGAGGCATATATATAGTCTATATGCAGCTTTATTTAGGAAACAAACATTACACTAATCTAGGATGTAAATCTTAGCTGATTTACAATCAAATAAAAGCAATTAGAAAACAAAAATATTCTGATGATTTCCGTAATCATTTTCCTCATTAACACACCATCCCAGGCATTAGATGATGGTGAGGTCCCCCTTATCATGTCATTTTGTTGCTGGCACATAGGAGGCACAAAAGTTGTTGTCTCCTTTGGATTGAAGCTGGAAAAAAACATGATCTGCAGCTCCAAAATCAAGCAAGAGAATAATAGAAACTAGCAGAAAGTGTTAAAAACACAAGGAACAATACCATGCTAATTAATTCCTATGGGTTGTTTCATGCTGCCAAGTCCCAAACAGTGGCGTTTTTACTTTGTGAAGAGAAGAAAAACATGATCTAGCATGACAACCTGGTAACAAAAATTATTAGGATGTTTTCTAATCTAGACCCTATTTTTTTCCAATTCCTTCAACGAAACAAATTAACTTTCCAAAGTTTAAAATTGTTCTTTAATTAACCCGATAAATTCTTGAAACATTAAATCGGGTCCCTTGAATTAGACTCAATCTGACTGAGAATCTGACATAAGAACAATGGGTCCTAGAACCCAATAAAGGTGTAGATCAATTCTTTAACATGTCATGAATGGCATAATATAGTTGGGATGGTCGGATATTGCACGAAATCGAGTCAAAATCAAAGCCTATATTGGAACAAAGATGGTATTACAACAGGATTTTGACAGCAGTAGAATCAGTTTTTTTAGTGCAAATTCTGAGAGATTTATCCAACCTTAAAGATAAAAAGGAACGAATTTAGCCTTATGAAGAATTCTAATTAGCCGAAGAAACCTAACGATTTTGACAGGAAAGGGGAAGTATAAAGAGAGTAGAAAACAACTGAAACAGGGTTTGAAAAACATTTCTTCTCTACTCTTGTCAATTCCTCAACAACTATGAACTAAACTCCTATATTTGGTTCAAGAGAGGTAAACACCATCTCTAGCACGTGGGGCCCAAAAATGAGTAACAACAATACTTATAGGTTAGATCTAGTTTGTACTAATTTGGAAATGGAGGCTTTAATGGTGGAAATGGAGGGCCACATGACCTACACTTACAAATTTGCATACATTTCTTCTAAAGGCACAAATAGAGGTGGGAGTTGTTTTTGGGGTTCATTGGTAGGCTTTTCTTAGATTGTTTTCGGCTTGGTTTTTTGGCGGGTTGGTGGGTTGGTTTACTAGAAGAGGCTTAACAAAGTTAATACTAAATATTTTGGAAGATGGGGTCTACTAGCTTTGGGTTTGATAATTCTTTTACTCTTATACCTTTTTTTCCATAGTGCTCACCTCAACATCCTTTTTCTTTCTAGTCAACCTTTTCTTTTTGGTAGGTTATAATATTCTACTAGCTCTTATCTCTTCTATTATTTTAATAATAACAACAACAATATCATAAAAATATTAGGCAGAACTACCCACCAGATGCTCATAATATGGGGACTTCAAAGTATTGGCAAATAGAGTCACCATCTTTTTCTCCAATAAAGGTGGTTGTACATGCATTGTCTTGTTTTTTCACCTATGAGCGTACTCCCTGATAGTTTCTTTCTTGCTCTTCTTCATCACCATCAAGCTCGTCTGGTCCAGAACAATGTCAATATTGAACTTGTATTGTTTTGAGAAAGCATCAACAATATCATTTTATTTCTTAACCCTTGTGTTATCTAAGGTCATGTACCAGCTTAATGCAAAACTGATCAAGCTATCTTAGAATACATGGATGAGCAACTTCTCATCGCATATGACTTCTGTGATTTTATTGTAGTATGACCTCAAGTGCGTATTAGGGCATTTTAGTCCTGTATACTTGATAAATTATGGCACCCTGAACTTCTTAGGCACCACTACATTTGGCACGAAGCATATCTCAGCTACTCTAATCAGAGATGTCAAATCCTTCAACAACCCTCAATCTTTCCTCTCAGGCAGCCCACTTATCTTTTTTAGGATGATTAGAGAATTTAACCTCATGGGATCCCTCTATTGTTAAATCTATTATGGCCAGCACCTAAACAAGCATGATTGGGTGAGTCATCAGAATGCTCGTTGTTTCTTATGGTCTAGTAGCGGGATTTACCCTTAAGTTTTATGAGTCGAGGGTAACTGGAGTTGTTGGTGGTTGTAACATGGTTAGCTGTTGATTGGATGTCCCTTCCCCAAACTACACTTATAGGAGTTGCTTGAGTAAGCTAGCCATCTGAGCCATATTATTTTTAACATTTTCCAACTCTTTTTGGTAACGGGCCTCAAGATGAGTCCTCTATTTGTTCTCAATCCTTTTATGAAACCTAGTATTGTAGACTCTGATAGGGGGACCTATATTTTGAGTATCTTCTATGCACATTCCATAATTCATAAACATAAATGCATATGGATGTATGATTATGTATAGTGATGCATGTTCAATATGGATGAATTATACCTCCTATGGATGTATGATTATGCATAGTGATGTATGTTGGATATGGATGAATTATACCTCGACCTGATATATAGCCATCATTCTTGTATAAACAAGTAGGGTTTTGATCATTTGTAACTATCGAGATAATTTAATCTAAGTCAATGCTTAATAAAAATACACTCATCATAAAGAGATATTGCTCAAAATATTAGGTCTAAGTCCTTTTCATTAATACTTGATGAAAACTTCTACATTTGAAAGCTAGTCTCTACTGATCATCATCATTTATAAGGAGAAAAGCAAAGCCTTTGTTTTCTATGTCCCTAAAAAAAGTATCAACCTCAGTCATGCTTTGTTGATATCAATATACATCTCTTCCAACTTACTAAGCATTGTGGTGAATTCTTCGGGCATAGATAGAGGCCCAGTCAATCTGATCATCCATATTTCTCATATTCTTAAATAGTAACATGGTTTTCCTATTTAGTTGATTGTTATTGGTGTCAATCATCTAGTTGTGGCACTTGAGCAGTCTGTTCTTTCCTTCCAATTGTTTTGCCTTGGCCTTTTCCTGGTCAAGCTTCTTCTCTTGCAAGTTGATCTCATTTTTCTTATTATCCAAATCAATTTTGAAAACCTCGATAGCTTTTCTTTTGGCTTTTGCCTTAGCCAACTCACTTTTTTTGCATCACATGTTTCTTGTATAACCTTTTATACTACTAAATCTAGCTCTCTAACTCAGCTTGGGTCCTTGAATACATATGAACGTTTTCTTGGCAATCGTTAAAATTGGGTTTCAAAGCCTCTAACTCAGTACTAGTTTGCATCTAATGTGTTCCTAATTCTCCTCGCTCTTTCTTAGCATGGTTTCTAGCTACCTTTTATTCTTTCAGTGGCTTATCTAATAAACTCTCTAACTATAGGGACTTGGTCTAACTGGGAACTTCTTTCTCTACATCCATTATATATGCTAGGTAACATTGTACCCCTTTTCGGGCCATTTTCCTCGAAATAGTTGACAACATAATTGATGGAGATGAAATCTTATCTCCATGAAGTACCAACCCAACTTCTTCATCTAGATCAAACACAATATTTTTACCCCAACAATTTACCGAAGCCCTATGCTTTGCTAACCAATCCATTCCCAAAATCACATCAAAATCAACCATATCTAAGACATTTAAATCTCCCATAAAGATCATATCTCTAATCTTTATTCCACAATCTGGATACACATACTTCACCACCACTAATTCATCAAGGGGAGTAGAAACTAAAATAGGGGATCTTAACAAAGTTGGTTGTTTATCTAACCTCATGGAAAAATATGAGGACATGACACGACCAAAAGATTGATGTTTTCTCCTAAGTGCAGGAGTGTTGAAGTAATAAATAACCTGGTAAGACCAGGGTCGAACCATAGGGAGGTTAACTATATAAATTACAAATAATAATAATAATAATAATAATAATAATAATAAGTTAAAGAGGACTTTGAGATGTAAGATTAATGTGAGGATTAATCAAAGATAAAAGCAATTGTCAAGGTTAAAGAATCCACTAATAGTATTAGAAATAAGTATAATATAAACTCTTATTATTAACCAACTAGAAACCACATACAAAGGAGGTTCAAATCAAATGATTTATCCTTAATAGTTCATTATAAATTTTTAATATGATCATATTAATTATCTTATTTTAGTAACACCATACTTTTAAATATTGTCAGGAATTTATGATGTTAACTTATGTTAATAACAAATCAAGTTCCTTTCATAGCACAGGTGTAGGTTATACCATACGGTTGGCTATGAAAGTGCCAACTATTTGTTGTACCAAGTGTCATACAACACAAATCTAGATTAACCATTTAACAACCAAAGTATTAAGAATTAGTAAGATAAAAAGATAAGATATGTTAATAACAAACTTTCTTGAATATAAATATTGAAGTCCATCTTGAGTTTATATTATACATATTATAACACCATTAGTGAAACTTTTTCACATTGACATAATAAACTTAACATAATGAAAAAGATAATCATAAATAAACAACATAAGAACATAAGTATAGTAAAGGAAATGAAAAGCATAAACAAGAGATTAAAGAAAATATAACATGAAATAAAACTTAAACATTACAAAAATATAAAGAAAAAAATAAAGAACATGATCTTGATCTGAACAACCAAAATGCTTAAATGCATGGCAAATTCCTCCTTTTATAGGCCAAAATTTGGAACTATTAATTTGATGACTAATTTGTTGAATGGATGGCCACATCTTGACTTAGTGTCAATCCTTATCTTCTTCTCTAAATAAAACATCATTGATAACGTCTGAATTTGAACCAGCTTTACTCGTGAAAGTTCTAGGAAATTGTTTAAGCTTTCCAGAAAAAAAAATATTGAGGTCATTTGGACTTCTAGAACTCGAGATATGGGCTGAACACTGAAGATTTAAAAAGTCATATCTTGACTAGGGGTGAGCATTTTAGGTTCGATTCGGTTTTGAATTGAAAAAAACAACCAAACCGGTTCTCTCTTTTTTTTTGAAAAAAAAATCGAAACCGAACCGAAACCGAGTCAAACCGACCGGTTTCGGTCCGGTCCGGTTTTTTATTTCAAAAAACCGAGACAACCTATATGCAAACGAATTAAAAGCAAAAAATCAACACCATTGATTTCATTCCAAATCCAAAACTCTGCTATAAATCAAAACCCAAAATTTCTTGTAAAATAAACATGGTTTTTCCTATATTTTTCAAATACCCAAATGCCAAAAATCCAAACCCAATTTTTTAAAATCAAAACCCCACTTCTTCATCTCAACTCTCATATGGGCATTATATGCTTGACCGGATTTCAAATCTTCATACCACCTTTTCAGTATCAATCATATGTTTCCAACTTTAAACCATGAGGGTTGCCTCTAAAGATTACCCCTGGATCTAAAAGGTTGGTAGCAATCATGCAGACAAACATGTTGCTAGACTTTGATCAGGACAAAAATGTTGCTCCCAAGAGTGGTGGTCTAATGTTATACTCGGTGGCCAGAAGCAGTTTGTAAATACCAAGGTTATGCCATGACTTTTTAAAATTAAAATGCTGGGAGGGAGATGGAGAGAAAGAGGGGGAGGGGGAGGGGGCTGCTGGGAGGGAGATGGAGAGAGAGTTGAGAGAAAGTGAGAGGGGGGTAATTTTTCTATTTATAATGCTTTTTTTCGGCCCGGGTTAACCGGTTCCTGCATTACAAAACCGAAAACTGAACCTAATCGGGATTTTTCCTAACTATTCTAATCGGTTTAATCGGTTTTTTTTTCCAATTCGGTTTTTTCGGTTAATTTTTTCTCGGTTTTCTTGGTTTATTTGGTTTTCTGGTTTTTTTGCACACCCCTAATCTTGATTTGGTGACAATCCTTATCTTCTTGTCTGAACAAAACGTCATTGATAACGTTCAAATTTGAACCAACTTTACTCATGAAAGTTCTAGGAAATTGTCTCAAAAATTGAGGTCATTTGGACTTCTAAAACTTGAGATATGGATTGAACACTTAACAATGTCTAGGTTGTAGGACAGATTCAGACTTCTCCATTGTTGCTATAATTTGGACTTAAAAATGACTTTTTTAAATCTTGGACTCTTCATGAAAGTTTTAGACCTATGTCTTATCTTTCCATCCATTTAAAGAAGACCTAAATCCGATATCTACAGCTTTAGATATCACCCAATAACCAAACAGTGTTCTAGTTTGGACTGAACCAGCATCTCTTTTCTAAGTTTGGCCCTCTCTTTATCCTTTTAATTTCAGTACTTAAACTCATCAATCAATCATTTCATTTATATGATAGGCCTACATTTAAGATGAATATTTACCATAAATTAAAGTTATCTTATATTATTAGATATGTTATTATAAAACATCTTTAGTTAAGGGGTTATTAATACTTTAAGTGCAAAATGATTATATAAAATCTTGATAAGAATGCATTTTTAAGTATTAATCAGGACACAAATGAATGGGTTGCACCCATATCAAACAAAAATTTTGCTTTAAAAGAGCAAACATGAAGAATACCTGAAACAACTGTGTTGGATGCTTATGCATCCTGCTGAGTCAAGGAAAAAACTCTAGCATGCCCCTAACCCTGCTGTATCTGACCTCTATCACCTACAACCTGTCCTCTCTAACCACAACCACCAAAACCTCTACCCCCCCCCATGAGCTATAGATTGGCTCATCGATGGTGCCTGAATAGGATGCTGGATTGAAGCAGATAACCTTGAAGTTAACAACTGTCTCCTCAGGCACTCTCTAATTTTATGACCTATCTGGCCACAACTAAAACAAGCCCCAGTCGTTTTATAGCACTCTGCACTAGTATGACCTCCTCCACAGTGCTAACATAAAGAACTATCCCCAGGTGAAACAAATGAACTACGAGGTGCAGTTTGAACTAAACTCTAAGTACCACTACTACCACTCTGACCGCCTGAGCCACTAACTAACGGTCTATATCTAAACCTCCTCAGAACCCATGAGCCCTGACAACCACTTCATCCCTTAGACGGACTTGCACTTAATCATTGTTGCCTAAAAGACTGATTCTTTTCTCTAGGCCTCTTAGACTGGCTTGTAGTCATGTCCTCTAATTCTCGCACCTCTACCAACCTGATGCTATCAACAGCTGAGGAGTAGGATGGAAACACATGTGACACCATCACTATATACATAGAGGAGTTGAGTCCTCTAATGAACCTCTTCACCCTCCACTCCTCAGTAAGTAGAAGATGTTCCGCATACCTGGACAGTTGAGTGAACTTCATATTATACTCATCCACTGTCATAATCCCCTGAGTTAGCGTCTCAAACTCGTAAAGTTGAGCATCCCTAACACTCTGAGTGAGAAACCTGTCTAAGAACATGGTGCTAAACTACTTCCATGTCCACTAAGCCTCTGCTAGCCTTGCTCTTTTCCTAGACTCAAACCAAGAGATTGCCATACCTTCTTCCAACCTAAGCGATGCCAAACTCACAATTAGTGGTTTGTACATCCCAAAGCTTCACACCATCGCCAAAGATCATCTAGGAACCTCTAAGTATCCTGTCCATCCCAGTAAAAATAGGAGGTGCCAACTTCATGAATTCATTCAATGGCACATTAACTCCTTAAATAGTGTAGGATGTCGAGGGTATATCTCTATCCCTTCTTCTATCTCTCTCCATAGTAAACTCTATCCAGGTCCGCACAACCTAGCTAATTTGTTGAAACTCTGTAACAGGCTTAGGGTCAACTACCCCCACAGCTGTTTCATCAACCATATTTTTCTCTTCTATCTCCTAAGACTCTCCCTCCACTGGTGAAGGTACCTCCTCAACATGTTGAGGTACAGGTACACTACGTCTCCTTCTTTGCCTAGCATTCCTCAACCGTATAATAGGAATGTCATCATGATCATCACCTACTCTAATAGTACCAGCAAGTCATCTATTCCTCGGCATTTCCTATAAAAAGTGAAAACACTCAAGTCATGCTAGAACAATAGCATGATAATTATCATAAAAATTATAAGAAAGCATATCTATCACAAGAAAGAAGACATGCTTGGCAAGAATTTAGAATTTCAAATACAACAAACAAGACAATGCGGATCCTAATGCTCTACTTATTATGAAATTAATTATAATATTGTTTCTTTAACCTAAAGCTCTGATACCAAGTTTGTCACAAGCCGAATCCTGAATCTATGACCGGCACATAGGCAAGGTTCCCCTCTAAGGTTCCATACCTATACGAACCCAAACTTACATACGAACTTATCCTTCAAATAACTCAATCAGAGTTCAACGCAACACTAATAACAAAATTAACTTCTTAATATAATTTGATTGTCTTAATACAAGAGTTAATATAATTTTATAGTTGTGGAGCACTAACTAGACATAAAGGAAAAGTACAAATTACAACAAAAAGAGCAGGTTCTGAAAGTCCAACAAAATGACCCGCTAACAAGCTAAAAGCCTAAAAAGATAAATAATGAGAGGGTGAGTTCAACAAATCAGTGAGTAGATAACATTCAATATACACACATGAGGTAATATAACAATGATGAATATATACACAATTATGGCTTTAGGTTCTTATAGGAAGGTTTCTCAAATAGGCCATGACATGACCAAAAGATTGATATCTTCTCTTAAGTGCAGGAGTGTCAAAGTAATAAATAATTCAGTAAGACCAGGGTCGAACCACAGGGAGATTAACTATAATAATAATAATAATAATAATAATAATAAGTTAAAGAGGACTTTGAGATGTTTGATTAATATGAGAATTAAACAATGATAAAAACAAATGTCAAGGTTAAAGGATCCACTAATGGTATTTCAAAAAAAGTATAGTATAAACTCTTTTTATTACTCAACTAGAAACCACACACAAAGAAGGTTCCAATCGAATGATTTGTCATTAATAGCTCATTATAATTTGTTGACATGATCATATTAATTATCTTATTTAAGTAACACCAAACTTTTAAATATTGTCAAGAATTCATTATGCTAACTTATGTTAACAATAAATCAAGTTCCTTTCATAGCACAAGTGTAGGTTATACCATACTGTTGGGCTATGAAAGTGCCAAGCATTTGTTATACCAAGTGTTATACAACACAAATCTAGATTAACCATTTAACAAGCAAGGTATTAAGAATTAATGAGATAAAAATGATAAGACATGTTAATATCAAGTTGTTTAGGATATAAGCATTGAAGTCCATATTGAGTTTATATTATACTTATTTTTACACCATTAGTGTAACATTTTCACCTTAGCTAAATATAATGAAGAAGAGAAACATAAATAAATAAGATAAGAATATAAATAAGATACAAGTTAACTAAGTAAAGGAAAGGAAATGAAAAGCATAAACAAGATATTAATGAAAGCAAAACTTAAGCATTACAAAAATATAAAGAGAGAAATAAAGAGTATGATCTTGATCTGAACAACCAAGATGCCTAAATGCATGGAAAATGCCTCCTTTTATAGGACAAAATTTGGAACTATTGATTTGATGACTAATTGTTGAGTGGGTGGCCACATCTTGATTTTGTGACAATCCTTATCTTCTTGTCTAAACAAAACGTCATTGATAACGTCCGATTTTGAACCACCTGTATCATAAAAGTTCTAGGAAATTGTCTCATCTTTCTAGAAAAATAATATTAAGGTCATTTGGACTTCTAAAACTTGAGATATGGGCTAAACACTTAACAGTATTTGGGTTGCAGGACAGATTTGGACTTCTCCGTTGTTGCTATAATTTGGACTTGAAAACAGCCTTTTTAAATCTTGGACTCCATATGAAAGTTTTAGGCCTATGTCTTATCTTTCCATCCATATAAAGCAGACCTAAATCCGATATCTACAGGGATATGACCTAATTACCAAACAGTGTTCCAGTTTAGACTAAAACAACATCTCTTTTCTAAGTTTGACCCTCTCTTTATCCTTTCAATTCCAGTACTTAAACTCATTAATCAATCCTTTCATTTATGTGATAGGCCTAAATGAACATTTACCATAAATTAAAGGTATCTTATATTATTAGATATGTTATTATAAAATATGATTTAGTTAAGGAGTATTGATACTTTAAGTGCAAAATGATGATATAAAACCTTGATAAAAATACACTTTTAAGTATTAATCAGGCCACAACAAGAATATTATAAGGTAAAACACGTCGGAAAATCAAAATGCAATGAACATGAGGCTCCGTACTGTGGGATGATCAATCCACACAGGTTGGAGACTCCCCCGACCAACTAAGGTTCAGATACGATGTGCACAAAGACTAACACTACCCTATTAGCATGGGTATTCTGACTAGCATACCATAGGTTCATAATCATAATCAAATAGACATATTCATATCTCAAGGCTCAACTCATGACATCAATCAAATGAGGAGCTATCAATTTAGAAGTCAATTCAAATATATATTGGTTCATATCAAGAATTCAAATTCAACAATTAATCATGCTTTATCATAACAAGGATAATAATCAAAATATATATTATCAAGAAGCATGATTCAATTCATTTTAACAACTCAAATATTTATAATATTTCTCATGCATATGGAAAATTATCCACTCACCTAACTCGAAAGCAAATGGCAGCCAAAAGCAAATACTGAAGGAAATCCTACTAATGTCCCGCTAGTAAAATATCAGGATTATCTTAATAAAAAAGAGATATATTCAAAAATGACTTGAAAGAACATACAATCTATTTAATACACTTAATTAAGGGTCTATTCCATAACCCTATATGTGTTTAAACTAAACTAGTCATTTTTTTCCTAAAAACCCAAAAATTAATGGTTTCGCGAAATCTAACTCATAATAAAATAAATAATAAGACTTGATAATAATTCACTAAATAACCCGCAATTATTCATCAAACGAATCGGAAAAGGCTAATATTACAGCTATGGACCAATTTGAAATTTATCATATTTTTAAGGGTCAAATTGTAACTTTGTCAAATTGGAGGACAAAACTAAAAATTTCATAAATTCATGACTATAGTGGAATTATGTCCATAATTCATCCTCAGTTCTGTCCAGAATCTCTAATTATGCTCCAGGGACCATTCTTGATTTTTTTCCAAAATTTTAGGGTCAAGTTGTAATTTTTATCAAATGAGAGGACCAAATTGAAAGTGTTAAAAATTCATAACTATACTGGAATTCTGCCCATAATTCTTCTATTATGTCCAAAATCTCGGAATATGCTCCAGGGACTAATCGGTAATTTTTCCAAAGTTTGGGTACTAAACTGTAATTTTCACAAATTGAGGGACAAAACTGTAATTTTCACAAATTCAACCTCAAACCCAGAATTTCCACAGAAAACCTATTGTTATCTCCTGATTTCCAACTCAAAATTCACCATTTACACAAATCATAACTCAAAATCATCATTTTTACCTAAAATCTTCCAAAATCAACTAAACAACTCATTACCCACAACAATCAACCCATAATATTCAAATCAATTCATCAATTAAACCTAAAACACAATCTTCAAAACCCTAACATTTATCAAAAAAGAAATTTATAGCTTAAAGAACACACATTTATACATAATCTTACATTTAAACTTATTTTCTCCAACTCCCTTCTATTTCCCTTATCTTCCCCTCTTTTCTCTTCTTCTTGTTCTTTCTCCCTTCTCTCCTGCCGGCACTCAGGAACACAGCTTTCTATTTTTTTTTCCTTCCTATTTATATTTATCAAGATTTATTCAATTATCACAATATCCCTTATTCATTTATACCACTTTTAACCCTCTAAGGGCTTTATTGTCTTTTCCTACTCTTTTATTTCAAAACATCACACTTACCACTTAACTTTTCCTTATGGGATTCCTTTAAAAAAAAAAAAATTCAGTTTTCCTCTTTCATATCCTTCCACGGGCAGTGTGTTTTTCGAGGCTAAGAGAGAAAAAAGAAAAAAAAAGTTGCAAAAGCCAAATCGCCAAATGAACTACCACTTTGTGCCCCCTCATTTGGAAGGAGACGTCATGATCTTTTTAATGCCGTTGTGGATGGGCAATTGCCACCTCTTAACACCATTGCACATGTTGCTTGAAGCGTGTAGAGAGGCCTCACACTCTAGGTCGTGCACTGCCCGCACCAACAATATTTCCTTTTTCAATATCAATTATTTTTTCTAAAATACAAAATTACTCATGTCTTGACCTCCATAATTACAAAAAGACCACAATGAAAAGACGAATAAGTCTTTAGACCCAAGTTTAGAAGTTTTTTATCCAAGGGGTAATCAAGTAAATTCATTGTGCATTTTTAAACCAAAAGATGAATATGCCCCTATCTTGACCTTATAATTACAAAAATATCACAATAAAAAGATGAATAAGCCCTTAGACCCAAGTTTAACATTTTTGAATGAAGTCTTAATCATGTAAATTCTTTGTGCATTTTTAAACAAAACGACGAATTCACCCCTACATTAAAGGTGGATTTATTTTGATTTCAAGAGCATTCTAGATATTACATTGTGCAATTAAAAAAATAAAAGAGAAGTCATTCTTGACCCTAATCAATATGATAATGATCGATGATCGATTTGTCTTTATGTAATTACAATTCTATCCCAAAAACTATTAAAATGAGTTTTCTTAGGAAGAGCAAAATAGTAATATACTATTCCTGTCCACAATGTCTTGGCCTGGGTGCACAATAATTTTACCACCATAAGCAGTTTTTTTTTTTTCAATTTTTTTTTTTGCATGCATAGCCTTATTTTAAATAACAGTTTGAACATAGTTACTTGATTTTGAAATGAAGTTTGTTCGTGGGGCCATCGATGAAGTAGGATTTTTTTTTCTTCTATCCACATATCTATTTTGTTTTGATGTTATTATTTTTTTTGGTAAATTCAAAAAAAAAATCTACTTTGGTTGGTTGACACTGCTGGCACTGTTGTGACGAGGGCCGAACCTCATAATCAGGTTTTTATAATAAGTTGTATCTAATGAAAACTGTAATTATAGAAATAAATCCTTGAACTTCATTCAACTATAAGCTATTTTTGTAGTTTACCCTTCACCAAGAACAAGACCGAGCACTCACGATCTGTGAAAAAGCAAGATTACAAGGATTCCTAGATTGCTATCAACTTTATGGCCATGTCAAGGAGAGGGCAGAATTCTCATATGGGCAGATTCGTTTTTAATAAAATCATCTTCTTTGTTTTTATAAAAGAAGGTTAAGTTTGAAATGGCACAAGCCTGCTATGAAAGCATTTTGAGTCTTTTTGTTGGCACCTCCAGACTTTGGAGCTCCCTAGCATAGGTTTCTTTCTATTTGCAGGTACATACAGGTTGGGAATGTTGTTGCTATTCCAGTTGTATAATGGGATATAGCATTGGTTTGGCATGTCAAGGATTTTATGATGACACGCCATTGATGACTTTGTCTTTCAAGTTTCCCAAATGCCTTGAACACTCATCTTTTGCACAAGTCAGAGGAAAGGATTCTGATTAAAGAAGAAGTTAGGGGAATACATTGTACACTGACGCATTGTTACGAGAATAACTATTGGGAAATTTTTTTTTTTTTAAAAAAAATGTTCTTTAGCTGGTTTTTTTTAAATGTTCTTTACCTGGGTATTATATACTTGTTCATGCAGCGGCTGGTGGAGTTGGCATTTACTATGTCAGTGGGAAATGCCCTTGATGCTACTACTATTGGTAACTGTCTTAACCACCGAAAAGGAGGCACAAGCCAAGGAGGAGGATGCCACCATGTTGTCAACCACGACTTTATTGTTCATGTCAATGAGATAACATCCTGGGGTGGTTGATGTTGTCTCAGATTCTGGAAAAAGATACATCTCAGGTGATGGCAATTCTTTTCTCCTACCATTACAATGTTTTTGTTGGAAATAGTCAATTTTTCAAATTGCATTCGATGAGGATATAGAAATCACTAAGATATTCTTGGATGAATTATTCCTAAAGATCCTTGCACATCATTCACAATGTGTTCTATGACCTTTACTTCAAGATTGCATTGGCTTCTTCTTTAATGCATGTCCTTAGAAGGTGTTAATCTCTTCTAGAATACATACCTCCATAAAGTTCCTAGAGGTGTTGATGGGTGACCCTTCGAAGATCAAGGCAGTACTAGGTATTTTTATGTGATAAAGGACATTAATTAAAGTATTAATGAGTTTTTATGAAGATAGAGAAGAAGAAGAGGAAGAAGATGTAGAATTAAAGAAGAAGAAACAGAGAATGTGTTTATGTCTTAGAGAAAAGTTTTGAACCCCCATTTGTATATTCCTGCCCTCTTTTATATTACCTGCCTTGACTTGTTTCATGCAACGTACAAGGAGTAGAAATGTAATCTTGTATGAGTAAGATAATATTATTTTACTACTCGTACTATCATATCTAATTAATATAAGCATGGACTGCTTGTTCGTATTTAATAGAATATGATGTGTATCATAATTAATAACCCAAACTCCAGATATGAGAGGCTTAGTGTGAAGTTACCTTTTAGCCATGCACTCAACCTAGAGGACGTTGGGTTCAACTCACACACTGAGCCCAGAAGAAGTTGGGTTCAACTTGTGACTACATTCAAGAATGGTTAGGGACGAACGCACCATAGCTCAATATCGAGTTGAGCATGGTCGCGTCCCTGACCCCATATAAGTTTGGGTGTAGATGCATCATGGCTTATACTAGAGCTAGGCGCGGTTATGTCATGGCTCAACATGAAATTGGATGCCGAGAAAGATAATTTTATTTTAGATTGTGACTTTTGTGTGTTGATTTTTAAATGAGATTGGTTTACAGAAATCATGACCTACTAGCATTCATCTTGGTTGATTTGATTTTTCATTTTGTGTTTATGATATGTCACCTTATATTAGCAGCACTTGTTTGAGTCTTGGTCCTCATGGGACATGGGACCTCCTGCCTTGAAATATTCACCTGGGAGGATGAAATCCTCTGTTTGGAAAGGTATAGCACACACAGCAGTTAGTAATACCCTCTGAATATACGTATTCTGCAATTGTACAGTTATTACTTCAACTAAAGCAAACATTTGATTTTTTATTCACTAGAATGACACCATGCAATTCCATTACCCCCCCCCCTCCCCACCCGCCACCCGCCACCCGCCACCCGCCACAAAGGCTAGGCCGCTTCATTCTGTATGCACTTGCATACACACTGTTGGTGGGCTCCTAAATCATTGAATTCGTTTTCATATATGATTATTTGGCTAATGGATGCTCTGTGGCCTGGTTCTTTTCAATCTACTTTTACCAATCATCATCATCATCATCATCTCTACCATTGCTCTACCAAATGTTCCAACTACTTGATTATGCATGCACGTTTGTTAAGTTGTTGAAGCTCTGAGATCTCATGGAATACTCTTTTATAAGCTTTGAAAAGAAAGATTCCTCCCTTTCTAGTAGCCTTGCTGGCGTATCAAACTCTGCAACTCTCCCTGAACACACCAAAAAAAAAAACAGAAGAAATCATTTGCATTATCTTCTCTGATAAACAATCTAAATAATCGTATTATTCATTTGTCTTTGACCTGGTACTTACCATCACTAAGGACCAAAACAAGATCACTGTCTATGACTGTATGGATTCTGTGAGCTATTGTGACCACTGTTCGATCTTTGAATTCTTGACTGATGATCTTTTGTATCACCCCATCAGTTGCTGAATCGACTGATGCAGTTGCTTCATCCAGTACAAGAATCCTGCTTTTCTTTAGCAATGCTCTTCCCAAACAGAATAGTTGCTTTTGACCCACACTCCAATTTTCTCCATTTTCCACCACTGTCATCAATATAGCAGCTCACTAGTTACCACTACTACTTCCACACACGCGCACGCACACACACAGACATGAATTGTGTATCCATACCTGGGGAGTCCAACTTTTCATCTTTTGCGCGCACCAAATCTCCTAGTTGACACTTTTCTAGAGCCTGAAACATGGTGGGAGTTATTTCTATTACCACTGCTATCAAAGTTTTGAACCTCAAATAATTTTAAATCAATCTAGCAAGGAAAAATGCTTACCTCCCATATTTCATAGTCAGAGTACTGACCCAGTGGGTCAAGGTTTCCCCTCACTGTTCCCTCAAACATTGTTGGGTCTTGGGGGATGATGCTAAGCCTTGATCTCAAGTCTTGAAGTCCTATCTTTGAAATGTCCACATCATCGATGATAATGCTTCCCTCTCTGGGTTCCACAATTCTGAAAATTGCCTGTATGAGGGTTGATTTCCCACTTCCTGTCCTTCCTACAACTCCAACCTTTTTTCTTCCTGGAAATGTACAGTTAATGTTTTTCAGAACAGAGGGCAGATGCTCTGCGTAGCGAATCTGCAATACAGTCAAAATGTGTGTTAGAAAACATATGCAGAGCATGTTTTTGTCTGATAACAAGTAGATGTCGAAGTTTCTGCACTTGTTATCCTTTTCATATAGTGAATGAAAGCCTCGCCAAAGGGGATTACCTGCAAATCTTTGAAGCAGATCACTCCTACTTCTGGCCACTTGTGTGGAGGCCTGCTCTCCTCAAGCACAAGGGGCGCTTCACTCGTTATGCTGGAGTACTGAAGTACTCTTTCTATTGAGATCATTTTGTTTTCTGCATTGCATATGTTCCATATGACGGAAGCTTGCAAAACATTCAAGTTTATTCCATATGTTACAGCTAACCCAGCAATGCCTACAAGAAGGGAAAAGTTCCAATCATAATTAGAACTCAATACTTTTATGATCTGTTGTTTGTGTGTTGGAGATTCTGTTCACTTCCACTTTCGATTGTTCCTTTCGAGATTTTTTACCACATCAGTCTAAGCAAATAATTTGATGGCGACTACTTTTAAGGTCATTGCAAGCAATTATTTTTATTTTCTTAAATTGAACGTCATACTCACTTGGACTGATTACTCCTTCAGGAAGGCTCACCAGCAAAACCAATGAGAAGGCAAACACAAAATTGGATAGCAAATTCAGCCTGAAAGAAAGCCATTCCATTGCAGATACATTATGAAACCATGGCCTTGAGTGGTTGTCTATCAGATCAAGGTTTGAACAATAAAAACGTTGTTGTTGATCAAAAGCACGAATTGTTGCTGCTCCTGCTAGTGATTCTGAAAAATGGTGGAGGATCGGGGCTTGTTGTATCCCTGCTAAGCGAGCCAGTTCTCTTGCTGTTGGCGTGTAATATTGCTGACAAGACACGATATTATAGATTGATTCCCATAGCAAAACAGCAATTCCAAAGGTAATAATGAAGTTAATACTTTTTTTGTGTTCATTATTGTTATTCTTATTATCTTAGTGACGTTTCAAGCATGCATATTTTTAATCCATTTTTCCTCTCTGTGATAATTTTCCTGACGTGACGAAATGAGACAATTAAAATGCCATATAACCTAAATTGGTCTTTGTTTATTGTGATTTTAGTGCGGTAAATAAGCACGTTTGGATACGTTATATACCGAAGGTGAAATAAATTCTTACTTGGTACCATATGCAGACTGCAGTTACTGGAATGAAGATCACAAACACTTCCCATGCGACCTGGGACATCACTGCAATGGTCCCTAGAATCTGTATTATTGAGAAAGCACACCAGCCGAGTCTTTGTGCTATTTCCATGTCAATGACGCCTTGATCCATTGATGCCTGCAAAAGTGATGACGTTTGATAAATTTGTAGAAGGTACATCTTTGAAATCTTATTTATGCGTCTATAACTGTCTTGACTTGAAATGATAGAAGCTTGATCTTCAAACTCTAGAGAGTTGAAAATGATAACTTCTTCCTGTACTTGTCATTTAAGATTTAGTATGCTAGTCCCAGCATTGAATTCTGTAATCTGACTTGAAGATGTTTTCACTTTCTCACCTAGTCTTTCCACCGAACAACGAGTTCTTCAGATGATCTTTGTTTATAAAGTGTTGTGGTAGGTTTAAGTGATGCAAGTAATTAGGAATTCTAGCCCATTTATTTGTTTCCTAGCATATTTGATTAACAATCGCACTTCCTATATGGTAGTTTGCCTATAATGTACTACTAGTTCAGAATTCCTTGTTTTCATGTTCTTTCATTACAATCTTCTGCTGCAAAGGAAATCATGGTTTTTGCACAGATTGTAGAATGTTGTCACATCAAATATATGCTAAAAATTGACGTTATGTTGAATCATGCTCTGACAAAAAATTCTGCTACTCTGTAGATTACTCACTCGGTTTAATATTCTTCCGGTTGGGGTTGAATCAAAAAATGCCATTGGAGCTCGGAGTAGACTATGCAGCATGTTTGTGAAGAGCTTTTGTGCTGTTGAAAGTCCTGCTATTGCTACTAGTGTGGCTCGGACCAGGACACATAGTGAACTACTAATAGAAAGTAGTGTATAAACAAGCAATATGAAATTCATCCCAAATACTGGAGCAGTGTCACTTGTAGGAGGAGAAGACCATGCCATCCAGTAGTTACTAACTATCTGTAATATTTGGAATAATGACTGTGCTAAGATTATACATGGGACCAGGGCACCACCTTTCACAGTGGTCAAGTATGACCAGTAAACTTCTTTTCCAATGCTTCCTTTCTCTCTCTCTTCATCTTGCACGAATTTTCCTCCCTTTTCTGTTATTTCTACAGATAGGTCATGGTCCGAGTCGTAATGTGAGAGAGAACTGTTTGAGTTTGAAGTGGATTCTGTATTAGATTCACTGTCAGGTCCTGGATCTTGAGGTGTTCTCCTTGAATTCTCAACTGTAAGGACTGATTCTAGAGCTTGGCTATGAGCACCGACTAAAGCTTCAAATCCTACATTCTCTTTCAAAAGTTCACTAAATGTTCCAGCCTGTGCTATTCTTCCATTTTGCATCACCTGTTCAGATTCATGTCAGGTATAATCTCAGCATATTCCTAAAATCCACTATCCTTGACACTTGTAATCAAATAATTTGTAGGGCAAAGTTATCACACTAAGCATGAATTTACTAATTGAACAATATTCAGAACCGAATTTATCTTAAAATTATTTTATATGCTTCTTTAATTTAGTATTTGTGCTCTACCGTCCTCAAAGTTATACTTCCTAAAAAGGCTGAAAAAATGGGCAGTAAACTTTGTAGCATTTCTCTTACCAGAATGATGTCTGCAGCAGGAAGAAACTCCACTTGGTGGGTGACATAAATTATAGTCTTATCTTTGAGAATTCCCAATAGGCATTCCTGCAAAATATATATAATGCAACTTCAATGTCAAACTTCTGGGAATCCGGTGAAGAACATGTAGAAGAATGGTTGAGATACTTTACACTTGCACCTTACTTGAAGGTCATTCTCATAACACTGTTGGAAGGTCAGGAAATAAGTACTAACCTGAAAGAGTTGGGTTCCTGTATGAGCATCTACAGCACTGAAAGGGTCATCAAATAAATATATATCAGCATCCTGGTAAACTGCACGAGCTATCTGTATCCTCTGCTTCTGTCCCCCGCTCATGTTTATCCCCCTTTCTCCAATATCAGTTAAGTCACCACTGGAGAAAAGTTCAAAATCCTTCAACAAAGCACATGCTTTAACTGTTCTGTAATACCTGACACTGTCATATGGATTCCCAAATAGTATGTTCTCCCTGATATTTCCTGTCAGTATCCATGGAGATTGAGGAACGTAAGCTTTTGCGCCACTGATCTTCACTGTCCCTGACAACTTCTGTATTTCTCCAAGAATGCAAGAAAGCAGGCTGGACTTGCCTGATCCCACGGTCCCACAAATTGCGACTTTCATACCCCTCTTCACTTTCAACCGTATTTCATCAAGGGTTGGGTTGCTTGAATCGGTGTCCCAGCAGAATCGTCCATCATCAATACTAATTGCATACTCTGCTTGATCTTTTGGAACATGCTCAGTGGCATCATGCTGAATTTCACCTTCCTGAAGGAAGGAAGCAACTCTGTCAGCTGAAACTTTTCCCTGTGCAATCACAGAGAGCAGGTCAGGTAGATTGAATATGGGGTCCTGCAACATTCGGAAGGTGGCCAATGCTGATAGGACCCTTCCTGCTGTGAGTTGGATTCCCATTAGCATACATGCACCAAACGTGACCACAGAGATAAACGTGGGTGATCCCCAGAAGACAAAAGCTGAAATTGCTGAAAGCCTGAGAGACTTCCATAGACAATTATACTCTATTTTCCTCAAGCTTTCTATCCTGTGTAGGAATTGAGTGTCCCATGCTTGGAGTTTTAGTATCTTCATGTTCCGAAGGACTTCTGAAGTGGCTTTCATTCTTTTGTCCTTGGCTTCCATGATCTTAGTCTGGTATCTTTTCTGGAATCTTGTTATGGGTATGTTGCAAGCCATCACTGCTAAAGTTGCAGTTAATGCTGCCATTGACCCCAAACCTAGAGTTGTATGTAGAATGTAGATTGCTAAGGTAATTTGTACAGGCAACATCCATATATAGTTCAAGTACCAGATGAAATCTGTAATTCGTTGGATATCTACACTCATGTAGTTGATTATCTCTCCACTGGTGTGGCTTTGGCGGGATTGGCTTGACAAGAGTAGGCCCTTCTTGTAAATGTGAGATATCAGGGAGGCTCTGAGACGAAGGCCGAGCTGTCGGGCTCCAAATATCCACTGTCTCTGCGCTATTGTTTCCACTGTCTTTGCAACTAGAAACCCTAATGCAAGAAGGTAGCCACTCTGTAAGCTCCTGGTTCTCTTCTCGGTTAGGAAATTCACGAAGTCATCAATGAGGTAGGGACCAACATATGATGCTGCTGCACTGGTAACTGCGAATAATGCATTAATTGCTGCTTTCTTTCTGATGAACAAAAAGATTGCCTTGTAGATAGAGGGGTTGGCGGTTCTATCTTTCTCCTTAACTTGATTTAGATTCTCATCAAAGGAGGAGGAGAGGAATCCAGCAGAGTCCTTGATATAAACATCTGGGATTTCATCCTGTTCAAGAGGTTTCTTGTAACCAACAGCAAACAACGGGGTGAGCCAAGAGAAGGTAATCAGCTGGAGGAGTGTAGCTTTTCCATATGGTGATTCTCTCTTGGTGTCTGAATCTTTATCACTCTCTTCATGGAGAAGTGGGTCGGTGATGCCATTAAATGCATTAAAGACTATGCCTGTCTTCCCTCGAACCGAAATAGCTAGCAGGAATGTGGATGGGAGGAGAGCAAGGAGGTCTGCATAATCTCGTAGCCTAAGATGGCCATGGTTTGTAATTTTGAAGTTGATATCTAGAGATGTGCAGACAATGCACAGCATGAAGCTGCAAAGCCACCATGCTCTTATAATCCAGGGGAACTTGACATACCTTCTACTCGGAAAAATCCGAAAGACCGCAACCAGTGTAATTGCCCATGATATTATTTGCAAGACCTCAGCTGAAAAGACTCCTACTATGGAGTTGCAACTGGTCTCTTGACCATTTAACAGCACCAGTAGCATTGAGATATGGACTCCCAGCAGAGAAGTCGAACAAACCATGCTCGCTTTGTAAGAGTTGTTGAACTTCAATACAATGTGGCAATTCTCTTTGCCTTGATCGGTGGTCTTTGCTCCACCATTGAATGCTAGGTCTACGCATTTTCGTAGAAGATGAAGTAACAAGATCCCGAGGAACCCAAGCTGTACACCTATGGTTATGTGCTCCCGCAAACAGGGTGACTGTAGCTGCGGCCAATCCATCCGAGTTAATAGCTTAAGATCTGCACGTATTGTAGAGGGTTAAAACATACTTCCGTAACTAATTGCCTACATTTGTAATGGATTAATTCTTGACGCCCCAGGACTGTTCTGTCCCTGTTACACATGCTCCAATCATTGTATAATTTGCTTAATTCCGTGTGATTAATTTTTCATGCTTACGGTATAGCATATGGGTTTTCTATGGCCTAAAGCTAGAGGCTGCGTCAGGACAATATTCGAGGTCTGACTGTCTGTCAACACTACTGGTCAAAATTAGGACAGGAACGTGGAGAAATTTGTATCCTTGCTGGCCATAAACTTGTAATTGTCCTTAGTAGTGTCTTGTAGTGACTACTTTCTACAAATTCCAAACACTATTCCGAGATTCCTGTCGACCAATTGAGTACTCTGCTTTTGTTTTGTAGACGCGCGCCATTAGCCTACACCGTGCAGTATCTTAGAGGTGTTGGATTTACTGTTTTATGCTCTCGTCTGGGTTGGAATCCAAAAACAATAATAATCATAAATGCAATAGTAAGAGTATGAACTGTGATGGCACATCTAAAACTCGATCCAGTAGAGACTTTAGTTTTGGTTCTACTAAAGCTCGCCGGTGTTCCTAACAATGCATGTTCATGAAATAACCAAGTCGTCAAAGGTAGAATAATTGGGCAAGAAATGCAGACTGAGAAATAGGAAATATTGTATTCATATTAAAGGGTAGATAATTTACTTTAATTACAGAGAGTTGTTTCCAGGCAAAAGCAGCTGATGGAGAAATAATGTAGTTAATGGGAATGATTTAGTCTAATAAATAAAAAAAGACTTTGAAAGAAATAAACATTCAGGTCAGAAATATTGGAGCCACAGCCCCGCAGGTTAACCACTGAACTTCCAAACCTTATGCCAACAACAAATAAGACCATTAATTAGTATTATTCGTATTTCTCACATAGAAACAATCGTAGCTAGCAGCTGAACGAACCCAGGAGATGCAGCAGCTCATGTTGCACCTGGGGCTGTCCGGCTGCTTGCTTAATTACACAGGCGTGTGTGTATACAGAGAGAAAGAGGAGGAGGATATATATCTTTTGAGAAAGAAAACAAAAGAAAAGGAGAGAGCAGAAGCGCTTACTTGCGGCGGCGGCGGCGGCGGCACGTAAATCTAACATGTTGCCCAGAAGCTCAGCTGGTTTTATATATATATCTGAATCCTGGCTAGCTTCAATATAGCAGTAATTCAGAGTAGAATAAAAATACGTGTATCAGCTCTTCTCTCCTCTTCTGTCTCCGCTAGAGATAGAGACGCAGGTGCATGGTGTGATTGAAGAGACAAGTGAGTTAGAAAACAAAATTAACCATGTCACTTTTCTTAATTATCAACCGATGGAGCTAGCTAGACGGGGACCATATTACTGTGAGAATTATTCATAGAGGGATGGGAGAAAGGGAGAAAGCAAACAAAACATTGCTTCTGATTTTCCGATAGATACCAGTCGTCTATTACTAGCAGAGAGAAATTCTTATTTAATAGCAATGGCTGGATTTTTTTTATATTTAATTTTTATTTTGATTGTAGCCTTATCGTAGATCATCTACGTAAACTAGTGGCTGACTGACGTGTTTGGAATTTTATTTTTTAATTTTTTTATAAATATATAAATAATTTTTTTTTAATTTTTAACATTAATATATCAAAATCACCTAAGATATTAAAAAATATTAATTTAAAATAAAAAATTATTTTTAAAAAAAATACCTTTTAAAACATAAAAACAAAAAGCAGCACGTGTCTTTCAGCTTTTTGGTGCAGAATTTATATGATTACATCTTTAGTGGCAACCAAGTCATATTCCACAGCGCATTCATCGAGGCAACTCTTCAAATCCTTATAAGTTATAATATTCTCCTTGAACATTTTGCACTTTTGGGCAAGTATTTTTGCTAGTTGCCAAGTTAGCTAATAACATTATAATCCGCGCAGTATAAATATTTTTATAAACATAAAAAAAAAAATGATCGTGCAGTATAAATATTTTTAAAAAAAATTAGAAATATCTAATAATTTAATAAGATTATACATGATATTAGAGCAGTGACTCAGATGAAAAATAAAAACAAAACACCATAAATTAAATATCTTATGTTTATTCTCATGCAATTAATTTAATTTAAAAATAAAATTTATTTTTTAAAAGTTAGATTTAACAAAAGTAAGAAAAAAATTCTCAATTAACCCTGGGTACTTTCAAACTCATAGAAAAATTCTAAAAAAAAAAGAGCTTGTAAAAAGAAAAAGAAAAAAAAAAATAACCTTAGCGAACCTTGTAAACACATGTTAAACTCTCAAATTTATAATTCGTTAAATTTTTGACCTAGATCAACTCAAAAGCTCAACACCTGAAAAATTAAATGTTGGAAGATGAAATAAATTAATTTAATTTAATTTAATTTAAAAATAAAAATCCTTTAAGAAAAGCAAAATTTAACAAAGACCAAGAAAATTGAGACAACTCGTGTTATTTTCAAAACCACTAAGAAATCACATGGAAAGTGAATAAAAAATTAAAAAAAAATATTGAAAGATAAAAAGGAAACTCTTAAGAAAAGAAAAATCCAAAGAAACCTGTATGAACTTCATAAACAGAAGTTAATCTCTTAAATCCGCAGCATGATAAATTGTAGATCTAGACTCAACTAAGAAACTAAACACCCAATCAATTAAATGTTAGATGATGAAATAATAAAATAAAAAATCAATATAAAAAAAATCTTGAAAGGTAAAAAAAAAATAGCAATACTTAAAAAAAAAAAAAAAAGGAATTAGATTTGTTAAGGAAAAATCACAATAAGGATGAAGTTGTAAAAAAATAAAATTAAAAAATCATCTATAATAAAAATAAATAGTAATCAAAAGAATAAAAATCAAATTTGATAGATGAAAAAAATCTAATGGGAATATAGTTAAGAAAAATCCTTAATTTTAAAAATTATTCTAAAAAAAAAAGTTGTAATAAAGAGAATATAAATGAAATCTTAAAAACATCAAATCTTAGGGGTTGATTTAATTTTTTTTAAAAGATCAGGATGAAAATCGAGTTATACGTTATTGAAAATAATAATTGTTTTAAAAGTTATTTTGTATTCAAATTAATTAATAAGTATAAAACTCAATCTAGAAATTTATAAAGATTCAATAATTAAGAAATATGATCAAAAATCCAATGATTAAAAAAAAGAGAGATAAAATGATCTGATAAAAAGAAAAAATAGAAAAGAATAAAAAGTGAAAGAAAAAAAAAGTTATCAGAAGCACATGAAGTTCTATTTTTAACATCCACAATACTTTTATAAAAATTTTAACAAAACAATTCTAATAACACTTTAAACACCCTAGAAGACCATTAAATGATACACCTTGATTTTTTTGCTTTTCCAACAAATTCATATAACTTTGGTGTATACACCTTGATTATTTTTTTTTTTGTTAAAATTAAGTATGGTTTGTACTTTTTGGATCGTTTTGATGTGCTGATATCAAAAATAATTTTTAAAAAATAAAAAAATATTATTGGCATGCTTTTTGATACGAAAAGCTATTTGAAAAACAACCGTTGTTATACTCTCAAACACCTTCTTAGTGCTCACCCACTTCACTTGACACCTTTGTTTTCGCCGTGTAAAAGTATTTTTAAATAAATTTTAAAAATATAAAATAAATATTATTTTAATATATTTTTAAATAAAATATATTTTAAAAAATAAGAGTTACATCAATCAATGTTATACCAGAATACGACGCTAGCTTCTACTTATAGCAGAGACAATAGCAGTTGAGTCAGATGCTTCTGATCACCTGCTTTCATTTAATCTGTCACATTGTGTAGAAATGACAAGCGTGGCATGTGCACCACAATCAATGATATCGATTGTCCAATACCACAGCCGATGCTCACTGTTATCTAACAGTCCCACCTAATTTTTTTTCCTGTCCTAAATTATAATAAACGATGCGTGTCCGTATGATTATTTTTTTTTATATAGAGTTGTTCAAAGCTATACTTATATATATTAAATAATCTTTGCATGTAATAGTTATTAATATTAGCAATTATTTCATCTCCATGTTTTCTAATTTTCATTTTGAGATCATGCACGTCCAAACAAGAATGCCTATATACAGTTAATTACAGGTTATGAAATTAACTTCATTCTTAAGCATATTAGCTAATTAATTACATTAATTTTACAGGGATTGGCGGATTTAAACTAAGCACGGCCATCCCATGTCCTCGGGAATACATATTAAGAAGAAGACGCAACAATAAAATGATGATGTAATTAATTAATCTTCCAACTCTTGTGAATAGTTCGAGAAATGGTGTCAAATGTCTGCACCAGCTCATCACGTGAATGCTCTTGTTTTGGTCTCACGAGAATATTTCTCAAGGCTATATGCGTATTTATTTTTTATGCTATTTCACTAATCTTGTCTTATCGTAAAAATTTACTTGTTGTATCAAGATTAGATTTTCTAGATATTACATGCATCCATTGAATATCTTGAAACCATGTTTAGTAGTTGTTATTTTCTATCCCAACTTCAATATGGTTTTAAATAAGCCTTAACTCTATCACTTTTTAAAAGTCTAACTACAGATTAGATCATTGGTGTTGATCAAGTTCTAAACACCTATCAAGCCACTCTTCATTATCAAATGGCTTATAGGATCCAAAATCATGCTTTTGATTTATTACTTTATATTATCAATGATGTTTTGCTTATTACTATTTACTTATTTTGAAAAAAAAATCTAGATATTGTTGATATTTTTTTACTAAAAAAAAATTATTTTGTTAAAAAAAGAAAAATAAAAAATGGGTCAATTCGGGTTAACCCACTAAACCTATTATCGGGAGTCATGAGACACAGATATTCTCATAGAAAGCAAACCGAAATAAATAACAAAGTTTAGTTCTTAATCAATTTAATACTAAATAATGAAATTAAAAAAAAAACTCAAGTCAACAAATTAACTTGTCAAACTTGTAGTTCGGGTCATGAAATAGGAATAATCTTATAAAAAATAACTTGAAAAAATTATGAAGTTATATATTTAATAATTCAAATATTAAAAATTAAAATTAAAATTAAAAAAATTTAGAAAAAACAATGTTCTAGCGAGGGGAATAGAGTTTTGAGAAGAGAAGTACAATGAAAACTCTTCTCTTTTAGATTTTTATTAATAAATATAGTAATAGAGGGTTTTTACTTTTTAGTGAATAGTTGGTGATGTGGTTGTCATCAGCAGCAATTTCTTTCTCTCTCTCATATATATATATATATATATAATTTTAGATTATCTAAGTATTTTTTTTTCTAAATTTAAATCTTGTATTGAAATTTATATGATTGCATTTTGACTATTTATTTTCCTCAATTGTTGAGGTTTTATTATTATTATTATTATTATTATTAAATAATTTTAGATTTTTTTATCACTGAAACTTGGTAGTGTGACCCCATTTTGTACATTAAATTAATCTGTATGTATAAAATGCAATCAGCATATGCAAAGATAGTTCAAATTAAAGAATTTAAGAGATTTTTTTTTTCTTTAGATATATGAAAATAGTGATTTAATGTATTTCGTTTAGTATCGATGTAATTGCTATTTTCTTCGTATATAGAAAGAAGGAGAATTGCCATTTTAGGTTATAGTGTGTAGTGGATTTGGCTCAACATATTATTAATTAATTGGAACGGTCCAATGATTAGGTCGTATACAGTGAGTTAGTGATGTTGCATCATTGCAGAAACAAAACTTGAGTAATTAAAACCAGATTTTTTTTTTATTCTGCAGGTATCCAGGTTAGTTTTAGCGATCGTATATTTAATTATACAAATTTTAAAATTAATAATTATATAATTTTTTTATAACTATTAATATTAACAATCATTAAACTTGAATCTCAGAAGAACACGGGGAGGCAGATATTTTAATCCCAAACTTTACGAGAACCATGGAACCAGATTCTTAATTGCGGCAGTGGCAGAGGCATGTGCAACAAGGGCGGAGGTAGGTAGGAGTCACGATCCTCTTACAAGTTTTGAGTGGCTCATTTCAGCGATCCTAGAGTAAGTTTGTCTTTTGAACAGGTTTTGAGTGGTTGTTTAAGGTTCATTTCAGCAGTCCGAGAGCAAGTTTGTCTTTTGCAAACACACACACATGTATGATATATTTACCTCTGCTAACTACATATAACTAATGATGCCCTGCCATCTATACCCCCACCGTTTCCTCCGATCAAGCCCCGGTTAGTAATTGACATGTCTTTTTACTCTTAATTAGGTTTATTATTATTATTATTATAGATTAACATGAGTGTTTAGGCTCAACTCTTAATTAGGTTTATTATTATTTCATGTCTTATTTTTAGATTAACATGAAATGTCTAACCAAAAAATTAAAAGCTACATGTATTGTGGGTCTCACAACACATTAAGCTAGTGTTCATTTATATTTTTTTTAAATTGATTTATTAAAAAATAAATTTAAATTATTTCATCTCCATTAATCTCGAGATACAACACATGAATATTCTTTATAAAGGTGCATCTTTATTGAACAAGGTGGTTTGATCACCAATGCTTTTTTGCTTTTCTTATCTTTTGGATGCATGTGTGGAAGTGGCCATCCATTTGCACGAGCTTGTATCAGTTTCGCACGCTAGCTATAACAAAGTATTTTAAAATGATAATTTCCTTAGTAGCTTAGTATCTTCTACGAGAGTGCTATTAATATATATTATTTCAAACAATTGTCTTTATTTTATTCAATAATTAGGGTAGATCTCTCTCTCTCTCTCTCTCTCTCTCTCTCTATATATATATATATATATATATATATATATATATATATATATATATATATATATACACAAGGCATTTGTTAGCTAGAATTTTTAAGTAAAAAATAGTTTATTTTGGAGTTTTGGTTGCAGTTATTTTTAAAAATATTTTTAATTTAAAAACATATTAAATTTTTTTTTTTATTTAAAAAAATTTATTTTTGATATCAGCCCATCAAAATAATTTAAAAACATTAAAAATATATTAATTTAAAATAAAATAAAAAATAAAATTTTTTAAATTTTTTTAAAAATACTTTTCAAATACAATACCAAACAAGAAAGCTAAAAACGAAGTCATTGTTAAATTATAGCGCCATAAATAAGAATAAATGCTTTGACTAAAAACAATTGGTTGAGAATCTTATGCTTTTGGTTTCATTGTTTTTATCTTTTGTTAAAAAGAGTGAAAATAACAAAATAAATAATATTAATATTGGTTCTTACGACAAACTTGACTATGGTAGTGTCAGTTAAGTATAAATAATATTAATAATGTTAAATTATATGTAGTAGGTCAAATCCCTTCGAATCTCGACGTAAATATATGTCTATGACAAATTCTCAATACATATAAGAATTAATACCATGAAGATTCGAAGCAATTTGGCCTACTATATACAAGTTAACATCAAGAAATCAGAAAAAAAAAACAAAAAAACAAAAAACAACACTACGTGTTTTGACAATCACTGGAGTGAGTCCATCGATCTTGTGCAAGAATTCCAATGCATAGAGGCATGGTCGAGGGTGGCTGAAAATTAAAATTAATTAAATTTAATCGTAGATAATATACTTAAGAATTAAGGGTTAGGTGCATGTGGAATTTTATCACTCCAAGTTTGAATCTTTTTGCCACTTTGTCAGTCTCTTTTTTTTAGCTAAAGTTGAGAGAGATGGGCGCCACTGGATGCATTGAATTAGCCCTCGGACTCTTAGGATATGCTGCAGGGTTGGCCGGTGAGAAATTAAAGAAATTTCTTTGAATATATCAACTATTGGAATTAATTATAATTAATATGTTTCTTAATGCAACTTGAACCGCTAATTAAACATAAGATTCAGCTGTAATATATATATATATATATATATATATATATATATATATATATACAAGTGTACGAGAGAGAGATTTTGGATCAATTCAGTTCTATGACAAAAAAAAAAAGAAAAAAAAAAAAGAAAGAAAGAGACAATTGTGGTGGGGAACAAGAAAAGGATGTCTGTAAGTTTTCGTTGTTGGAAATGATCAGATTGCCTGAAATTAAGGAGGGTAATTAATTGTTTCAGAAATAATTATATAAATGCAACTTCCACGACATGATCATATATAGATGGTAATGGATTATGAGTTCGTGATTGTGCTGTCTAGATAATTATTTTTATTTATTATTAATATAAATATTTAGGTTAATTTATGTATATTTTAATTAATTTTACAGATTTTGAAATTAACAATCATGTAATTAAATTTTCAATAACTCTAAAATTCATAAAACTCAAACTAGTAATTATTAAAAAAATAAATTTAAAATTTAATCAATTAAACTAGATCTCTACCATTAAGTTTTAAGTAAATGGAATTGAGGTCCAATGAGATCCATATATGCCCAGTTTATCATTTTGGTAAAGAACAAAATATTGTTTAAAAAAATATTAATGACTTATTAAGTCATGCTAAATTAATTTGATAGCTCAAATATGCTTTATTATCGAAACAAGTGTTTTCCACCACACGTGATAGATACAAACAAATTCTTTGTTATTTATTATTATTATTTTCCTAACTCCAACTCTTTTGTTCTATTATACCGGTCCCTACTCTTATGTATTTTGATTCCAAGTCTTCTTTCGACATTGTCCAAATATAAAAATATGTTTTATTTCAGGGGGAAATTAACATTTTTAATTTGAAATGAAAAAAAAAATGCAAATAGGGCTGATAAGCAAAATTTACCCTTCAAGTGATTGGCTAAGCAATAAGTGAAATAATGCTTATTCGAAAGTGTGGTTAGAGTTATTTTTCAAAATATTTTTGTGCTGAAATGTATCAAAATAATATTATTTTTTTTATTTTTAAAAAATTATTTTTGATATCAGTGTATCAAAACAATTCAAAATATATAAAAAAATTAATTTTTAATAAAAAAATAATTTTTTTAAAAATAATTTTTTAAAAATAATTTCCAAATATTTTTATAATCGATAGCAATTATCTTAATCTTGTTAGGCAAGAGATTAATACTTTGTCCTCAAGTGATTATCACAAAATGACATGGAAACATCCAATAGGAACGCTATCAAATCAACAATAATTGTAATAACTTTACATTAAACAACAAATTTAAAAGGCATCCTTGGACGAAAGAATGGTCTTTCAGAATTCGTCTCCTAATTAATAATATTAGTATTAATATTAATAGGACAAAGTAATTATTATATTAATTATATTATAGTTACAAAATGCTTACGTCACATACATTTGGAATTTCTTGTTTTCTAACATATGACACGAAGATACCTGTTTATTATTTAAACAACGATTAATTTATGGTTTCTTAGTCACCAAGGAAAACAAAACTTGATCTCCAAGGATTTCCTTGAACCCCACGTACGAAACTTTTAGGAGATTAACATTACAGTACTTACAAAAGAAACTAAAATATTCCTTGTAGAATATTGTAATAACGCAACCTGTTATTTTTATTCTTTTATCACTCAAGTTTTTTTTTTTAATTTTCTTTTCACTTAATCCTTTTTAAATTAAGTTGATTTAGGATCATGCTTGATGGTTTCAATTCGATTGGCTTTAGGTGAGATTTTCATGGTATCGCAAAAATAATCTAGCGCTCAATTGATACTTGAATTGATAAAATAAAATTTAATTTCATTGATTTAGACTTTAAGGATCAAATTTGAAATTAAAATAAGTGTTCGGGTACTAAATTGGACAAAAGAAGAGAAAGTGATTGCACCTGGAGGTGCATATGGCAGCCATTGCATCCGAAGATGGGCTTCATTGGATTTAGTTTTATTTTCAGTTTCATCCTTCAATACTGGGTTGGTTGAGAATAAGGTTATCTCAGTATCATAATCTTGATCACGAGTTTGGCAAGTTAATCCGAATCAAGATTGTTAAAATCGTGATTTTAACACAGCACATAAAATGCAAAACAAACTCGAATCGTAAAAATGGATCATAAAATCGTAAGGAATTTTAAAATACATTAAAAAAAAATTCATGCTTCAAATAAAAATTCATACATGGTTCAAGCATCTTAAAATACATAGTTCAAATAAAAGTCATACATAATTTAAATAACTTTTCATTAACTAATATATAATTAACAAACTTAAAACAAACAATATGTTGGTGTGTCATGTAAACTACAACCAGATTCATTGCCTTCATCTTCCTCATCATTCATCAATATCATTAGCATCAAGAGGATTATTAGTGTCACTACTAGTACCAACACCAATATTATGAACATTAGTGCTACGTACCAACACCAATATCATCAATTTGAATATCCAAATCATCTTCAGTACCATGACTCTCCATTTCAACATAATTAGGAATTTCTTCTTCATCACTTTTATCTTCATTACCATTTTGTTTTCGTGTTGCACTGTCAATAGCACTAAGCAAATCAAAGTTTGAATGTTTTTCTCCCTCGATTATCCAATCATCATTAGATGAAAGATCATCTTCTATACCAAAATCATCAGCTTGCTTTTTGACTTGGTTATCATTCAATTTCATATTGCACATTACAAATACCAAGTCATTCATTTTTTTTGGTGCAAACGATTTCTTCGTTTTGTATGAACCCAAATAAACAATTCAAATTTATAAGATTTTTATCAAATATTTCAATATTTAAAATAAAAAAAAAAAAAACTCACCATTTCAAATGCACTCCAATTACGCTCACATCCAGATGAAGTACAAGTCAAGCTTAGAACTCGGATTGCAAACCTTTGTAATTCTGGACATTCATCCCCATAAGAATCCCACCATTGAGCTGGAGTTTTTTTTATCTCTTGCTGTCTTGGCAGCGTCAATGCCAAACAACCCTTTTGCATCCTTGAATGATTCAAGTTGTAAGTCAATTTTGCACCTTTCATTTGCATTAGGCACCATCCTTTCTAAGCATTGATATAATCCAATTTTAATGTTGGCATTAACCTTAAAATTGGGATTATAATGATAATGAGGATTCAAATAATAAGCTGCTGCATGTAAAGGTCTATGGAGTTGAAGTTCCCATCTTGCATCAACAATATTCCATATAGGTATATAACTATATAAAAAAAAACAATAAAAATATCATTACAATATAGGAATATCTCAATTGGAAAACATTCATATTAATAGATGACAACATTTGAAATAAAAATTAGCAAGATATATATATTTTTTTTCACATAACCAAAATTCACTTGTATCTTCTCTTTTGCTTTATCCATTGCTTTATATATAAAACCCATAGCTGGTTTCTCATCTGAATAAACTAATCGAAGAACTTTAATTAGAGGATATGCTGCCTTAATACATATAGTGACATCATGCCAAAACCTGATGTCCAAAACACAATTTTGAATTCGTTTCTCTTCTTCTATTCTTGCAAACCTACATGAACTCCACTGGTTGGAAGTAAACATAGTCATCAGCTGCATTTTATGATCATTCAAACATCCTAGAGTCAAATATGCAGTAGCAAACCGAGTGGTAGCAGGCCTAATCAAATCCCTTCCTTTCGTAAAGTGCCTTAGCATGGAAATAAGAATGGTTCTTGAATAAATATATGAGGTGATTCTCCTCCCCTTAGCAATAGTTACTTGATGAACCTCTAACTTCTTCTCAAAATCTTCTAATATCAAGTCAATACAATGGGCAACACATGGTGTCCAAAACAAACTCTTTCTTTTTTCCATTAATAATTATCCCGCTGCCTTATAATTTGCAGCATTATCGGTGACTACTTGGACAACATTTTCCTCCTCAATCCTCTCCACAAATGGCATCTAACATCTCAAATACCTTATCAGCAGTCTTGGACATATTAGAAGTATCCACCGATGATAAAAAAATTGTCCCTTTAGGACTATTAACCAAAAAGTTACAAATACAACGTCTTTTTTTTATCTGTCCATCCATCAGACATTATTAAACAACTTGTTTTTTTTTTCCATTCTAGCTTGTACTCCTCAAGCAATTTCATTGTTTGATCCACTTTTTGCTTCAAATACTTCTCTCTAATATCATGGTAGGATCTGGCTTGAAACCTGGCTCATACTTTGCAACCATTTCAAGTGCCTTAATAAATTCAGGGTTTTTTTACATAATTAAATGGAATTGCACTAGTGTAGAAAAACCTAGCAATTTGTCGACATGCTTCTTCTCTAATATCCTTTTTTAGCAATTGATTTAGAGTTGTTTGTGTACTTCCACTCCCACTAGCTACTCTCTTTCCTTTGTCCTTGGAGCTAATTTCTTTTATTTCATCATCATCATCATCATCATTTCCACTATATTGATGGGCCTTTCTTTCCTTTTTAGTTGCCTTTAGATTTTTCACTAAAACACCCAAAATCATCTGTTTAACATTTTCTGGCATTTGCTGACATGGCTCAACATCCTTATGAGTGCAAGCCAAATGCTGTTTGAATCGAAAAATACCTCCACTGATAATTTTTTGACAATACTTGCACAAAACTTTTCTAGAATTTTTTTAACATCTATACCATGCTACCATCCCACATCAAGCCTATTACCAGAAGTATTTTTTCTAGATGCCATAAGTTTAACAATTCAAAGATCAACTCAATCAACCCTATAATCAATCCAAACATTTTATGATTATAATTAATTTTGATATTAAAGATCCAGCTATCAAAAAAACTAATACTGCATTCAGAAATTAATACTGAATTCATAAACATTTTAGATACTAAACATCCAACTATCAAAAAAGAATTACTATAATACTGAATTCAAAAACTAATTAAAATCTGTATACTAGTTAACAATTTTGAGAAGTAAAACACTGAATCCAAAACACAAAATGACAGAATATAACTCATGACTTACGTTTTTCTTCTCCAAATGATTTATTTGTTGTTTGTAGTGTTTTCCTCTCTGTCCCGTAAGCTCTGAAAAATAAACAAGTACACCATTTTCAAAATTAGAACCCAGTTTTTTGTCAAACCATTCATAGACTTTGTTTTCAAAATCCAAACACTATTATCAAAACAAATGCACAGACTTGTTTAACAGGCTTTGTTATCGAAACACTGTTATCAAAACAAATTCACAAATAAATTTAACAAAACAAAACATTGCTAAACAACAGTCAAACGTACTCAAATCAAGCATTCATAAACAGTTAGCAAACATTGTTATCACAAAATTCACAGACTTGTTTTCGGTGAGAGACCCATTCACAAACCCATCTAAAAAATAAAAATTCAAGCAGTTGTATAAATTGTAAAATTCACAGTTCTCTGCAAATTCACCGTGACTGGGATTTGGTGAGAGATCCATTCACAGACTTGTTTTCGGTGAGAGACCCATTCATAGACCCATCAAAAAATTTCAAACAGTTGTGTAAACCGTGACTGGGATTCAGTGAGAGACCCATGACACAGTGGACATGGACATGTCTGCAATTTGACAAATAAATTACTCTAGACTCTAAATCATGATGCTATTTGCAGAAGGTGAAAAAAGATAAATAGAATAACTTACGGTGGCTGGTGGAGACTGGTCATTGGAGAGCCGCTGCTGTTGTTGTCTGAAATCTGGATCTCATGGTGGCTGGTGAAAAAGAGGGTTGTTGCCTGTTGGTGGTGGACTGATAGTTGATTGTTGGAACTTGGACGTCTGAGAGAAGGAGAACAAGGATTTAGTGACTTTGTGATTTTGATTTTTTCTTGTTCTGTGTTGTGTGAAAGACTAAAAAAAGATGAAGAAAGATGAAGATTGAAGAAAGAACGTGTTCCCTATTACGTGTTAATTGTTTGGTTTTGTTGTGCGTGCGAGTCACACGGTGTGACTGTGTGTACTATGTAATAGTCAATAGGCCAATACTTGCTTGACACTTAGAGCTGGAGGGAACAGTGGCGTCCAATTTATGTTTTGTGACAAACGCTTAAAATCGGGTGTGAAATCGTGTTTTTGCGCGATATCACCTGATTTTACCTATTTTCCGAGTTTTGTGAACAATTTAGCACGTTTAACCTATATTGACTTGTAAAATCATACGATTTTACAAGTTGAATCGCGATTTTAACAACCTTGATCCGAATTGACTCGGGTTATATTTTTATTTTCTTTTTTAATTTTATTTCTTGAGAATTGAGATTTGAGGATTTTTTTTAAATTTTTATTTTATGAGATTATCTCGATATTGTGGCCAAGTTCATATGTATTGAAAGTTAGCTCAGGTTAACATCGTCATTGTTTTTTGGTACTTTTTTATTTTTGATTTTTTTTTCAAATTCTTCATTCAACATTGGATTTGATTAGTTCTTTCCACCAAAATTATCTTTCTTTTATTCATGTAATTTTTTACAACAAAATAATTTATTATTAGCGTTATAGTTCATTGAATAAAAAGCAATAATAATAAGAAATAAAATTTTCAAGAGAACTAAAAATAAAAAAAAACATATATCTTTAGTTAAAAACCTAATTTTTTTATTCATCCATTTCTTTTTATTTGACAAAAGCATTTTTTTTTATGATTGTGAAAGAAAGTTTCAATTAAAAACATTAATTGATCATTTTTATACACCTCTATGAAAAAATATGAGATCAATAAATTTGATAAAATTATATATACAATTAAGAATAAAATATTTTATTTTTTATTCAATATTACTAATATAAAAATTATTTTAAAAATTATATGTATGAGGCTAATACATAATTACTCATAAAATAATCATTAGCATCATAATAAAAAAAGCCCCAATCTTCTTTAAAATAATGGTATAATTGGACAATTATTTAAATATTAATTTAATAAATTAATTCAAATAATTTTTTTTTTAAAATAAAATAATAATAATAAAAAAAGATGTCTTAAAAAAAAAACAAAGAAAGAAAATAAAAAATAAAAGGATATTTTTTTTTTAAAAAAAGGAAGATCAAGAGCGCCTGGCTTGTACATCTGCAATTAAAAAGGAATGCCAAAGGATTTATTAGGAAAAAAGTGAAAATCGGGCAAAGGCTTGCATTGCCCTAGATCTGTTAGGATCTTGAAAGGAGGGATTGTCACCGAAATGCACACCGCGAGCTTGCATTTTGACCTTCGTCCGCTCTATCTCAGGAGGAACAACACGCCTGGCCTATGACAACAATCTTTTCTTTTCTTGTTTGCCTTTCCTTTCAAACAATTTATTTTTTCCCCATTCATCCAAGTGAAATATATTTAACAATACTAGAAGAGAAGAATTTAATATTTCAACATTAATTACACAAAATACCATATAATTATTACAGTCCAAAAGGGAATATAAAGATTTAATTCAAAATACAACAAAATGAAGCATTATCTAACCAAAATATACTAATTAGCTAAAATAAGGTAATGGTCAAGCAAAATATGAGGGTCCCGCATAAAAACAAGAAAAATGCCCCTTGATAAAAGAACAAATTTAAAATATAAATTTAACTTGTACCAAGCTTCAACATGATAATACATCATTATGTTTTAACCTCATTTCAAGCGAATCACACACATATATATTTATCACCTTTCCCAAAACAATATGCCAACAACATTTTCTCCATCACTTCCATCCCCTCCATATATATATATATTAAGATTGAATATTCATTCAATAACCTTAATTCTAACACCTCGAGATTTTCTCATAATAAAAGCAATTTTCATGAGCCTTGAACTCGTGAAAAACAAGGAATTTTTTTTAATATCTATAACATATTAGTTCCACACACAATGTACCATAATAAATAATAAATGGTTAAGGAAATAAATTAGCATTTGATGTAATAGAAACATAATGACTAAGAAATGAGAAAAATATAAATACTTTTTCCATTTAGTTACAACATCCAGAAATTTAATAATATTCTAATTACATCTAAAACAACTATCTCGTAATGGAAAACTTCTTGTCATTCATAGTAAAAGTCCTGCATAGAACTAATATTTATATAATTCTGAACAATTATAATTACATAAAATTAGAACCACTGATTCCCTACACTTTTATGATATTATTAGGTCATAAGTCACAACATGCTCTTTGTTCGCAAGACCTTAACATGTTTTGTCCACAAGATCTCAATTTCATTGAAGTATGTTACACCTTTGTATCTTCGCAACTTCACTCACTCTTGCTCATGCTAGTTAGGTATACCACTCATTATTTCTGAAACAATTATCCCTTATCCTTACACAGAATCACCCATGTATTTCACATTTCCTAGTAGTGAAATTGACTAATCACTTTAGTACAATCATCGCTATGCCAATGACCATCTCAATTACTCTGTCGATTTTATCTCAAATATCCATCTTGAGATCTACGCATTCATCCATTCAATCACGTCATCCTACTAACCAACATCATAAAACTGTTTTACTATCCATCATATTTAACAAAAGTACTCCCCATTACTGATACCCTATACTATCACATCACATCTTTCTTTCTAACAATTTCATTTCTAACACTGAATAAATACTAGTTCTAATGAAAGGAACTAGGTTCCCCTTCAGTCCCATCAATTACAGTTATTGGATCTCCATGTCCGAGTCACTAATGCCTTACAACAACATTATAGGCTAAGGCACCAACCTTTCAACCTAGACCTTCAATTAGAATTTGGGTTTAAAGCCTTAATCCCTGGTGCCCTTCCATTAACGTCTTTAATAATTCCTGGACACTAATCAATAATATCACTCTAGTAAATAGTGCCATATACTAGCACTAAATGATGAATACCAAGTAATAACTCCTTGTCTAGGATCACCCTAATAATTCTATTAGGCATGTCCTAACCATTTAGGAACTTTTTTTTTCTTCTCAATCCAAGCCAGACAATAATTTCTTAATCAGACAACCATTCTTATTCCCCCTTACCAAGCATTTGACCCTCACTAAGTAGTAATGCTCATCGCTTAGAACGGGGTATAATGCTGCTATAATCTAAAAGTAAGAATTATCATGACATCTCAATCATTTTCACATATTCAATCACAATACACGTTTTTTTTTTGATAAAATATTTTTTCCATTTTTTTTAAGATTTCAAGTTAACATTATACAACGTGTACCAATTATCCACTCGATAATTGCTTCTATTAGGAACCCTTTAACCAGGACACTAGTCCCAAACATCCAGACAACTAGTTCCTCCCATTATGCCCATTTACTAGACATCTATCACATTTACCCAAACTTGACACTGACCTCAGGTCTAGTCCATTACTTTTGACCATCCAAAACTCCATCCATCCAACGTCTAACATTAACCCCGTTATCGGGTCATTAATCTGTCCATACAATTACCAGGCACGGACCCCATCACCAAATCTTTTATTTATTTGCCCAATTCCCGGGCAACAACCCCATCACCAGGTCTCTTGTTTATTCACCCAATTACTGAGCACTGACCCTTTTATCGGGCCACTAATTCATTTTCCCAATCTATCGGGCACCGACCCCCTTTATCGGACCACTAATTCATCCGCCTAATTTCCCAGGCACTAACCTCTTTACTGGGTCACTAATTCATCCGCTTCTTTTCCTAAGCACTGATTCGATGTATAAATTTGTCCGTAATTAGCACAACCACAATATACATAATAATATCACAAAATTACTTATCAACTTTAAAAGCATAACGCACTACAATCTTTTTCCAAAAATATCTGATATCATTCGTATCAATCATCAGAATCCTTTAATTAGTTCCGTCGCTGCCAATTCCTCACTAGGCAACTAGAACTTCTCAATTTTCTTAATAATAATATCACATCAATGTTCATATTTACAACGACATTATAAGAAAAATTACAATGTCCTAACATTCATAAAATTTCCTAAATAGATTTGGTGTTGGGCACCTATCTGCAGTCTGGTCACGGAATACACAACCCATCCATTTATTTCTTTACTCACTTTGCCAAACTTCTTAGTTTAGTAACGATGACATTTTTATTTTTATTTTTATTTTCTTTTACATCCTACTTGTTTATGCATTACTTAACCCCATTAAATATATTTTCATCCACACTAAAATCCTAACTTAGTCAAATACAATTTTTCTCTTCTTTCATTTAGCCTTGCCGAATTTTATATTTATTTTTAACATCCAAGGAGGAATAAATTCTTCTTTGATTTTAGTTTTCAAAACCTTATCTAAGATTTATTTTTATTCATTTGAGCATGGTAATTTTTCATTTCATCAATCACATACATTCTCTACATTTTTCTACCAATGCCAAAATTTCAAGTAAAGTATAGCATGAAATTTTTTTCAACTTCTTACTCAATTAAACACTAACACATTCAATTCTCATGCCAACAAACAAAATTCATCACAACATCACAAATTACCACAACCAATATGCTAATAACAAAGTTCCATAATCAAGCACATCATCACTCAAGTATACATGTATGGAATTTCTACAATCAACACAATATAATCATACTTACTACTAAGATAACAAATAATTTAATTAGAAGAAACCTCAAGGTGAAATCACCCTTTATCTCCCTCCTCCTTCTCCCTTTCTCCACACTTTATTCTTCCTCCATTCGTGTTTGGGATGAAATGCAACAACAATTTTTAAAGAAGTTTTTTCTATCTCATAGAACCAATTCGTTCAAAAGATAAATCATCATTTTCATTAAAAAACCAGGTGAAACATTTTACCAATGTTGAGATAGGTATCGAGACTTGCTTAATACTTTCTCTCATCATAGTTTTGAAACATGGAGATTGGTTTCAGAATTTTATAAAGGGTTAACACCTAAAGATAGGCAAATGGTTGAATTGATATACAATGAAACTTTTGAAGATAAAGACTCTAATAAAGCAATGGAGTACCTAGACTTGCTAGTTGAAAATACATAAAATTAGGACACTATAGGCACTTATAAGGTACCAAGTAAAACTCAACCTCATACATCTAGTGGAGGTATGTATAACCTTAGGGAAGATCATGACCTCCAAGCCAAGTTTGCATCTTTAGCTAGAAAAGTCGGGGCACTAGAATTGAAAAAGAGTGGTCAATTAAAATATGTTCAAGACATTGTGTGTCAAATCTGTGAAACAAATGAACATGCAACCAATGACTGTCTAACTTTGCCTTCTTTCAAGGAATGCCTCCATGAACAAGCCTATGCTTTAAACAATTTCCAAAAGCCCAATCATAACCCATATTCGCAAACATACAACCCTGGTTGGAGAAATCACCCAAATTTCAGTTAGAAAAGTGATAACTATAATGCACAAACTTCACAGCTACTGTTTCAAACACACCATAATTTCCAAAATTCTCATGGATATGCACCTCCTTATGCTCCACCTCCTAGAAGAAATTTGAGGAAACATTGCATGCATTCATTGAAAAGAAGAGACAATCAACACTCAACTTGCTCAAAGCATGACAATTTTAAAGATGCTCTTGCAAAATTCACATCTGCTCTCAGTTTCAAGAGAAAGGTAAGTTTCCATCTCAACCACAACAAAATCCAAAGGGGCAATACAATGCAAATGCAAGTAGTTCGGAAGCCAACACATGGATCAAGTCAAATCAGTCATCACTCTTCAGTGGTAAGGTTATTGAAAAACCCACTCTTGAACCTTGTGAGAAAGATGATGAGTCTATCTCTGAGGGTAAGGAAGGGGTTGAACCTGAACATTGCAAAAAAACTGATTCCCGCCAGCACTTCCATTTCCTCATGCCATGACCAAACAAAGGAAAGTCAATCACAATTCTGAAATCTTGAAATTTTCAAACAGGTAAGGATCAATATACCTTTGTTGGATGCTATTAAACAGGTTCCTTCCTATGCTAAATTTTTGAAAGATCTGTGCACTGTGAAGAGAAAACTGAATGTGAAAAAGAAAGCATTTTTAGCCGAACAAGTAAGTGCATTCTTCAGAACAATAATGCTTTGAAATATAAAAACCCTGGTTGTCCTACAATTTCTTGCTTTATTGGAGAACATAAAATTGAAAGAGCTTTACTTGATCTTGGAGCTAGTGTGAATTTACTTTCATATTCAGTCTTTCAGAGTCTTAATCTAGATGAGTTAAAACCAACTTCTATAACTGTTTTACTTGCTGATAGATTTGTAAAAGTGTCTAGAGGAATAATTGAGGATGTGTTAGTACAAGTTGATAAATTCATTTACCCTATAGATTTTGTTGTCTTGGATACACAACCTGTTGAAGAATGTAATTCAATTCCTGTTATTTTAGAATGTCCATTTATTGCAACTTTTAATGCATGATTAATTGTAGGAATGGATTGATGAAGCTATCATTTGGAAACATGACATTGGAGATGAATATTTTCAACATTTGCAAGCAACATAACATTGGAGATGAATATTTTCAACATTTACAAGCAACCTAGAGATGATAATGATTTACAAGAAGTGAACTTTATTGAAAAAATTAGTTCATGATCAATTTCAAACCACTTCCAGTGAAACTAAGATTGATGAACCTGACGATTTGCAAATGGTTTATTTTCAGGAAGAATCAAAGTCAAAGAATTGGAGACCACAAACTATAGAATTTTCACCACGATCAATTGAGTCCATACCTTCAAGTGTTCAACCACCAAAACCTGATTTGAAGCCGTTACCATTCAATCTCAAATACTTATTTTTGGGAGAAAATGAAACTTTTCCAGTAATAATCTCTTCCAAACTTAATGCACATCAAGAAGGTAAGTTATTACAAACTCTGAAAATGCACAAAAATGCATTAGGATGGACCATAGCTGACATAAAAGGAATTAACCCTTTGATTTGCACACACAGGATTTATTTGGAGGAAAATGCTAAACCTCTAGAGAAATGCAACGAAGGCTTAATCCTAATATGAAAGAAGTAGTGAAAAATGAAGTCATTAAGCTTCTAGATAATGGAATCATTTATCCTATTTCTGACAACAAATGGGTAAGTCCTACCCAAGTTGTACCCAAAAAGTCTGGAGTCACTGTGATAACAAATGACAAAAATGAGTTAATTCCAACTAGGACTATTACTGGTTGGCGCATGTGCATTGACTATAGGAAACTTAATTCAATGACTAGAAAAGATCATTTCCCTTTACCTTTCATGGATCAAATCCTAGAAAGAGTTGCAGGTCATGAATTTTATTGTTTCCTAGATGGCTATTCAGGTTACAATCAAATTGAAATTGCATTGGAAGATCAAGAGAAGACTACTTTCACATGTCCATTTGGTACTTTTGCATATCGAAGGATGCCTTTTGGATTATGTAATGCACCAGCCACGTTTCAAAGATGCATGCTTAGCATATTCAGTGATATGGTTGAACGTTTTTTTGAAATTTTTATGGATGATTTTTCTGTTTTTGGCAATTCATTTGATGATTGTTTGACTAACTTAGAAAAGGTTTTGAACATGTGTGAAGAGAAGAATCATGTACTGAATTGAGAAAAATATCACTTTATGATAACAAACAACATTGTACTTGGTCATATTGTTTCATCGAAAGAAATTGAGGTTGACAAATCTAAAATCGAGTTAATTGCCAACTTACCAACATCAAAATCTATTAAAGATGTTAGATCATTCTTAGGACATGTTGGTTTTTACAGAAGGTTCATCAAAGATTTTAGTGTAATATCTAAACCATTGTGTAACCTTCTAACAAAGAAAAATATTTTTGAATGGACTGAACAATATGAAAAAGCCTTTATTAAACTTAAAAGCTTACTTACTTTTGCTCGTGTCATTCAACCTCCCGATTGGTCACTACCTTTTAAAATAACGTGTGACGCTGGTGATTATGCCGTGGGTGCTGTCTTGGGACAAAGAAATGATAAGAAACCTTATGTGATTTACTATGCAAGTAAAACTTTAAATAGTGCTCAAATGAATTACAGTACCATTGAAAAAGAATTACTTGCAGTAGTATTTGCATGTGACAAGTTCAGATCTTTATTCTTAAATTTGTAATTTCGAGGAGACTAGTGGATCTTTCATACCCTTAATCTTCAGCTTCTTGATTTCTCAGACAATTAAGTTAATTCATTTAGCCCTTAGTTTTCAGAATACATAAACAACTAAGTTTCATTTTCCATGCCTTTAATCTCCGACTTCATGGAAGATTAAGTTAATTATGTAGCCCTTAGTTTTCTAAATACACGGACAACTAAGTTTTATCATTGATCTCTAACTTCATGAGAGATTAAGTTAATTATCTAACTTTTAGTTTTCCAAGTACACGAACAACTAAGTTATATTTTACATGCTCTTAATCTCCGACTTCACATGAGATTAAGTTAATTCATTAATTGACATAAGGAATTTCTTTTATTCATCCCATTCACAACGCAATAATTTCCTTTATATTTACCATACGCAAGTCATTTTCATACGTTACTTGCTTCTTCCATATATATATTTCAATTCTCTTTCTTTCCAATAATTTAACAATTCAAAGAGATCAATTTAACAATAGAATTTAATAGTTTAAAGGTGATAAACACCTACTTGTCGCTCCTTGTGCATGAGCTCCTTCTATCAAAGTCTCGACTTTGAATGTTCCTCCTAACATTTAATGGAAGACATCCATATTAGTCAAGCCAATAATGTTTCCCCTTTATCATAATGTATAATTCAAGTGTATATATTTCTTTGTATAAACATTCCAATAATATCTTCAACATAATTTATGTGATTTCTATTTATAAATCTAACCTTTGATTTATCATTTAATCTTTTATCCTATTTATCATTCCTCATATAACAATATTTATTTCATTTCCAAAGCTTCACATATCAATAACAACAACTTTAGCATAATTCATGTTCATAAATACATATAATTATTCTTTCATAACAATTACACAATATGAACACCTTAAGTTTAATCCTTTTCATGACATATTTTCCTATAAATTCATAGTTTTACTTTCTTCCACTTATGTGTTATAGAATATACACCCATTCCAATAATTTATACACACAAAACAAACTCCTTTACACTCTCCATTACTCTATCTTTCTATAAAACCACACTTTCATTTTCTAAAACTCTTTTGCTCTACTTAAGCTATTTCTTCCTTCTCCAACACTTTTTTTCTTTTAATAACACACTCTAAACTCAACATCATCATTAATAAGCACAAGAAACCCATTTAATTTGCACAATGACAATATTAATATAAACCCTAACTTCCTCACAAATTAAGAATTTCTAAGTGTCAACCAAAAACATAATTAACTATGAAATTGTTCCTTAAAAACTACTTTTCTAAGTGTATTGGATACGATTCAAAGGTCATTCATTGTATTGCCGAGTTTACTATTCACCTTCTTCCTCTTTAAACTCCCATTTTCTCTTACTAAAACCCCACTTTGATTTCTAAAGTCCCTTGCTCTCTTTTTTTCTTGTTACTTGAAGAATCCTAGCTAAAATCACTCATCTATATCTATTTTCAAGTTTTTTCTTTGCATTTTTCCTCTCTCTCAAGCTTCTCTTCCTCTTTTTTCTCTTTTGGTCGGTGACCTTTGCTGGAATAAAAGGTTTGATTCCCTCGTATTATTTTATTTTCAATTAACCCATTTAATTACCAGGTTATTCTCGATATATTTACCAATACCGTAGAATTTTAACCGAGGCCTACAACCCGAATACTTGTCTCATTTCATTTTTAATATCAAAAATAAATATTTAATAATTGGAAATCCCCTTTCCAATTATTCACCTCCATTTCTATTTTATTTTCCACTATAAGTTTGCAATGTGTCTTCTTTATTAAATCATATTTATTCTGAACACCATAGTTATTGATTTTTTTAAATAAAATTTGAATTTCTTTTCAATTCTCATCCCACCTTGTGCAAGAATTTCATAATCAATACTATTTAAAAACATGTATAATATTTTTTTTTAAAATTTACCTAGGATGATAAATACTCACTCAAATATCTTCATATAATTCATATTACATCAAATATATGTCAATTTATTACCCTTGATTAAGACAATATATTGTCAAGATCAAAGCATGGGATTCCATATAACTTGGTGATCTTAAGTATAAAAATTACTTACACAACTATCATGTGAATTTTTTCATAAACATAAAGATCTCTCCAAATGACACAAAATATATGAAATGTTTATGCGAGTCATTTTAGTGTATGTGTCATCTGATAAGCACCTATATATTTGTTCTGAGTATCCTTTATATCTCATCTTATGAAAACAATTACTTCTTTTTATAATGAAAAAAACAAAATATGTTTCAATCTCAATGACTTTAATTAATATTCAATATTAGTTGAGGATTGGTAAAAAATATTTAGAAACAATACTTTGATACAATGAGAACCTTATAATTATTATTGCACCTGACTTCAAGACAATCACAACCTATTTCCTAGAAAAGGGAAAAGCTTTTTTTTTTTTTTCTATGCTTGAGAGAGAAAAGGACTTAAGTTATGAAAAAAAAAAAAGTATCACTTGGTATTATAGTAATTAAAAAACTCTAACGGTTGAGTTCTATGAATAAAAGACTAATTATATAGGAAAAAAAAGAAGAAATTATTATACTAAAACATCATAAGCTACATTACTAACCTTAATATACCAATAATTTGATATATATGGATGATAATGAATTTATTGCAATGAATTAAACTCTAAGTAGTTAATTTAAACCTAATTATCTTACGATCTAGTTTATCTCTTTAAATTATTATTTATTAATAACATTTATATAAACATTTTTTTATAAATCAGTGTACCTGACCGTAGTTTTTTTTTCTTCGACGATTAAAATATTTTTAAACTAATTTATACATCAATCAAGACTCAAACATTTGACAAGCTAATCGTTCCCACAATTTTTTATTTGATGTTTTATCATTATTAAATTTATTTGAAAGAAATTAAAAAATACCTTTATAGAATTATAGTTTTAAATACATTTTTTTGAGTAATTTTTAATTAATATCTTACAATATTTTTGATATCCATGTTTTGCAAATACAGAAATACAAATGAATGGCGCTGGTTAATACCAGATTCAGATGTAAAAATAAATAAATTATTGCTTAAACCTTAATATCTAAGAGCTCAGTTACCAAGTTGTTTACAAAGTCCAAATTACAAATTTTAACTGGTATAAACTGCACAAACATTGGTAAGAGCATTTGGACGATCATTCTTGAAGTAACTTTGTCCACGTGGATGCGATCTTCACATTTTTCTTTCTTTTATCCTCTTCTATTCGCATATATGCTAATGCTACAAAAAGTGAGTTATCTCTTTACCTACACAATCTTTACCTTTACGCCCAAAACGCCAAATCTTTGGCATAATGAGAAGGGGGGAAGAAGCCAATTAATGCCGTCACCCGTTTTTCTTTTTCCTTTTTGGTGAACTGAATGTAGAAATCATCTGATATGAGAACATCTTTTCAGCTCTCCGTAGTTGATATCTATCTTGGACACATTGAAAATGCCTGATTGCTCTTCAATCTTCTCAACAAGAAGCTTCAGCAGCGGGACCTTTGACAGGGTTTTGCACGACCCTACTAAGATCAACTTTTTCTGTGGATGCAATACATACAATGACACAAATATTATATCGTGAGACTTTTACTGCTAAATACTCAACTCAGTTGATGTTTGGAATGCTCTTCATCATTATTTCTTTTTTCCTTTTTTTTTTTTCTCCCTTCTCTCTCTCACCATAAAGCAACAATTTCTTGTCAAGCAAAGCACAAAACAAATCCAAATTACTGCTATAACAGGAAATACTAATATAGTGAGAGCATTTATGCTGCCTACCTTGGCTCGTGTGAGTGCCACATTAATCCTATGCCAATCTCCAAGCAACGAAGAAGTACAATTTCTTGGACTTTCACTGGACCTAACAAAGGATACCAGTATGCATTCCTTGTCTCTTCCCTGGGCAAACAAAACAGAGCATGTAAGAGATGCCTAGGAAAAAAAGAAGAAGAAAAAGGTGAGCAGTCATTAATCTCCAGTAAAAAGAATGGCATAATGTGATTGGTCTCACATTTATATAAGATACACGCTATCATCTTTTGACATTAAAAAAATTAAAATTGATAATGCTTTTGTTTTGTAAGATATGATTCATCCATACCTGGTATTTATCAATGGTATGAATCTCCACAGAGGTTACGTTAACAGAAGCTCGGATGAGATTTGCCTGGGAATTATAAGGGGTAATAATGCCAATATCATCACCTACAATCCCATTATTAAGTAATTCCTTTGTGACCTATATCAAAGGTAAAAAAAAATGAATGAATACTGTTCATTATAGCCAAACACCACTTGTATTGCCTGCAGCACAAAAAATCACAGCAAAGTGGAATCATGGATGACAAAGCAATTTACATGATTCTTGGAAAGAAAATACCTCTGCAACTATGTAAGCTTCTATTGGGTTATTCACAGTTTTGGAGTCCTTTGCCTCGTAAGCTGGCAGCATATCTTGAGTTTAAGAAAATGACTTGGTCAAAAAAGTGAAGCCATGGGATAGAAACCTATTTTCAATAGCAAAGACAGAAGAGGGTTGAAAATTTCTTGCAGACCTGTGTTAATAAATATGACGGGTCTGCCAGGATTTAATACCTGCAACCATACATAAAAGAAGCAAGTTTAGACAGAACCTAGATAAGCCAAAATCTACCACATCGGTTTCAACCACAGTCAAACAAGGTTTTTAGATTTACTTTAAGCCAATTTCTACCACATCCTCCACAAAAAGGGCATGGTTATCTCTAAAATTTAGAATAGAAGAAATGCACACGATCAGATTTTTAAAAGAAATGTGTCATTTCTTTGAATGTGCATGGCCAGCTAGAAGATCCATCAACTTGCTTAGACAGAACCTAGATAAGCCCAAATGTATGAGTGCATACATAAGTAATACGTATCCAGTTATTTATAAACACAAATGACTTTGATATCAGAACAGTTATGTCCTCAGATGCTAAATGCCTGATCATGGAAAAATCATATGGTTTCAAGTTTCAACAATTATATAAAATGAAAATACAAGTAATTCATGCACAAAGATATGAGCTACAAAAAAAAGACAATGATTACCTCCTTTAGCCACGATGAACAAGACTGTAAACCTGAAAATTTAAGCCTGGCATTTGCTATTTCAGAAGAACCACAACGCAGTCTGTCACCATATATCAAGGCATTTGATAGTTCCATAATGTCTTGACACATGCGGTACTGCATGAGAACAAAATTCATTTTTTAGTGACCTACAACAAGAATCCAAAGAAAAAGAAATCAATTCTGAAGTTAAAGAAACCTGGCTTTGCAAAGCTGAAATTGCTTGAGGATGTGCCTCAGAAAGCCTACAAAACAAACTTATCCCCATTCCATTCTCACGAGCCTCTGTACTCTAGAATATTTTGCATAATAGTTTCAATTAGAGTAAGCCAAGGACAAGAATATTTAAACAATTGGAATCTAAGAAAACTTTATACCTGGACAAGTGGAGGCAGTTGATAGTGATCACCAACAAGAACAAACTTTGAAGCAAACGTCAAGGGTCCCAAAGCTATCTGAAAGGACAAAACATTCATTAACCTAAAGTTTACACATCTGCTCTTCAGTAACTCCGCACACAAATTACTATCTCCTCATTCATTCCCCAGAAGGCTGATTAATTCACCCCAACAAAAAAAGGTGATAATTTTAGCAAATCTATTTAGATATAAAAAAAAGCCACTGTTGCAAATCTCGCAACTAACTGATTCATGCTACAGAAAACAGACACTTCACACATTCTACCACAACTACCGACATTAGAAGAATCAACTTCTTATAGAAATTCTGTCAGTATAAGAAAGAATACATACTGGGAGGGTAATTTGTCCAGCTTCATCCATAATGCATACATCAAATTTCTTGTTGGCAAGCAAGGGACTAGAAATCCCCAAGCAGGTTACTGCAACAACCTTGACTTGCTCTAATCTTAATTTAATATCTTCTACACTGTGTACATCCATTGCTGTCATAAGCTCTATGGTTAGAAATGGAAGAAAAATCAACTGTTGTGTTGGGAATAAGCAGAAAAATCTTAACTCACCAAAAACACAATTGGCACGGACTTCCTCATGGACAGCTTCATGTCTTCCAATTCGTAGAAAATCAATACCCTGCAACCTTTTTTTCAGTAATGTACAAGAAGAGTAATAGCAATTCAATGTGAAACAAAGATGCTTCAATTATACCCTACAACTGTAGAAATGCTTAAAAGCACAACATGATGTTCAAGTCCACCAGAAAATTTCTTATCCTGAGGTTGGGAAGCTTTAAACAATAGACTGTACAACTTGGCATCTAATGTTTGGACATGCGAAAAGAAGATAGGGTGAGATGAGATTAGGGATGCTTGCGAATGATGAAACAGCTGTTATGGTGCATGGAAAATTTATTGGCAACTGAAGTTTTATTTATCCAGAAAGTTAGGACTGAAGATGGCAGGGGCATCCCAGAGTTTAATGCTTTAAATCACACAACTAAAAGTGAAATTGACTGGAAAATCATTCCCAGTGGTTTAAAACCTTGTTTATAGAATGATACTTCTATCATGTACTCTGTCCCTTCAGTTATTGAAGTTTCTCCTTTTCTACACCAAAATCACAGCTAATGGACAATTTCTTGTGCTAGATATACATAACATTCCAAATAAACTACCTATAATCCAAAGTTCCAAACTGAATGTCCTAGGTATAGACACTGACAAATTTGCAAAAGACATTAAATACAATGGACAGCTGACATTTTCAATTAAAAAAATAGCAGAAATGATAAGAGTTGACCTGAGCTTTTAATTTGATTAGTAAATTATCAATTGCAGAGTTTGTGTAGGACGTGAGCAAAATGGATGCACCTCTCATCAACATGGCCTTGACAGCATGTACCAAGGTCGATGTCTTTCCAGTTCCAGGCATCCCTAGTATTAGAGCATAATCCTTAGCTGTAAGAGTCTGGAACAGTATATTTGTGGATTAATAAAAATAAAATTGTCCAGAATTATACCAATAAAAAAGTAACACAATTTTCACATTTCAAGAGATAGCAACTAATTTAAAAACAGAAATAACTACAAGAAGCATATATATGCTTGTGTTTGTGTGCGTGGGTGACAAACCTTCAGAATTGCCCGACGCTGATCTCCATTTAAATTCTTCACTGACCATATATAAGATAGGGCTGGATCTTGACTAAATATACATCCACTGTCAAATCGAGGAGCCTAAAACGAATGCACATTTTTAGACCAGGAAAGACAAATATAGGGAAAACAGAGAGCAATGCGACTAGTCTAGGAAAAACAACAATTGTGTGATTCAGACACAATACAACGCATCTAGAATTCACCTCAAGATCAACAATCATCTTCCTAAGGTGAGAACTTTGTTCACTTTGGAGAAACAGTTGTACAAGGTTGAACCTTCAGCAATGAAAACAAGTATAGATTGAGCCAGAGTATAATGTACCAATCCGATGACAGTTCTGATGCTATAGGTGAAATGAAAATTTTTAGGTGCTAAGATAAAGACAGAAATTACCGCATAACTGAAAATGAAGTCATAAACTCGTCCTTGTCAATCTGCCAGACCTCCCTAAAGAGATCATGTGCTTCTGATGAAGAATTGCTGCCAGGGAGTCTTAAGTGCTTAGGAAAAGAAACCTACAAGTGTTGGCAAAAGAAGGGTCAGCTTTGAAATAACTCTCGTGAGTTTGACAGTTTTAACAACAGCCAATGCTGCTACTTTCATAGGCTATAATATGCCATCCCTGTAAAGCAGGGTAAACGATAATAAGCCAGCTTTTCAGTTTCTTACTTGGCAAATGCTCGTACAAAGAGTAAGAGAAAATAATGTGCTTACAGAAACATGGGACCGACTGATATCTGTTATGAACCCACTTGCTACAGTTTGATGGCCAAATTTGGTACTAATAATCTACACATAGAAAACAGCAAAATCAATTAATTGCCTATAAAATAAGTAATATGACTACACTCTGTAACAAATGTTTAATATAGTGGAACATTTAACAGATGCATCAGCAGCTCATAAATTTTCAATTTCAGGCTCTCAAACATATGCAGTTCATGCATCAAAAAAAGAAAGTGGGTTCCAAGCAATCAAGAAAAAAGAAAACTTTTGGCATATAAACTAAACCAGGACCATATGTTTGGACTCCAAAACTACATCTGAAATTTACTTCCTAGAATATGCTTGACAAATATTAGAAAAAATTGATATTCTGTTAATCACAGAGAATATGTGAGTACTTGAAACAATAGGACAAGGTAAAATACTGGACCATTAAGAATTAAACATATGGGCAATGATATTGTTCAGGAATCACTTGGATACCACAACTTAAATGGAAAAATCAAGTTTTGAACATTTGAAGCATAATCCATAAAAGATGGCTTGGTAAAGAGAATGTGTGAGGCTGTGAGAGAAGAAATACAGTCCCTCGAACAGCAATAAGATCTAAGACTCGAACTCTTTAAGATATAATCTCACAGTTGGTGCATAAAAGATAGTCAAGGTTATCATGCAAATGATTTCTACAATAGTAAGAAGAAATGCAGCACCAAGAGGAGAAGAATTCCAAAAAAAAAGTTCATAGATTCCATTGTAACAGGTTTTGCATATCATAAAAGGAAACATAAAGAAACTGGACAGGTAGACAAGAGGAAAGAGAATATAAATCTACAACGTAATATAGAAATTACTAAGCACGGTACCCTATGAAAGATCTTTTGCAACAGAACAAACATCATCCACTATAAAGGACAGATCCTCTTAAAATCTTAATATGCTAGCCCCTTTACAACTGTCTCTTAAGTTGCAAAAGCAATATAAATCCAATGACAAATGACAATTTAGGATAGCCAATGGCCATTATAATATGTCAGAGATAGATAAGGGCACTGATAAAAAAAAGAAGAAAAAAAGGTGCAAACTGTACAGAAATGTGAAATGAACATAAACATGCTTATGAGATAGAAAAATCTTAAAAGCAGAAAATGCATAACACCTACAAAAATACACTTCTCTCAAATTATTTTAAAATTTTGACCTACGTTATGATAATTCAACAATAGCATTACCATTGGCCTTGGAGCCAAATGGCAACTAGGATCAGGTATAAACAAGGGGATGCCAATTCAAACCCCTCCACACTACTACTGATAAAAAAAAGAAAAAAGAAATATAATTGCATCATGCACCACATTTTTTTTTTCAGAATTACCGTACCACATAGTCTCCACTTTTAAGTGTATAATTGAAATCTTCTGCCGAAGAAGAAGGAAAACTCAAAGATTCTCCACCAGAAGCATGCACTTCATGAAGAGGCATTTTTTTATGGACAAAACGATAAATGAATCGGTTGTCTTTGAGAGATTTCTGATATGGAACTCGATCTGAAGTATCAAGAACAACAGAAGAAAGGCAACTAGTGGAATCATCACTCTTCAAACTATGTGGACGCCATATTCTGTTTTTTACAAGCTGCAACAGTTGACAAGGGAAAAGGGCACATCATTTTACTAGAACTAAATTTATGGGGTTTACTACCTGTATTTCTTAAAAAGTGATTCACCTGTGTCTCTTTAGCCTCTAAGTCAATCAACTGATCCCAGTGTCGAAGGAAAACATAATGAGCAGTTGTCAGATGATGAACATGTGAATCAAACAGATCACCTAGTCCACTACTCTCTCTGCTTCCACCATTCACCTGCAGCGTTTGAGACGATTGCAGATGAGATTTTCTTACCAACTACACAAAACAATTTGCATTCCTCAAGCTCAAGGATCAAAACATTACCTTATGATAGATTGTACAAACATCAAGATGACGGCAACTTCTGCACATATTTAGGCTCTAAAATGGAAACATTTATGAAATTAAATAGAATTCTCCACAAACACGTCATTATAATAGTTCAGTAGGAGTCATACCTGTAGCATTGGAGGCAATTGTTGAGTTCTTGATGCCTTAAGGATGTCATTTGCAAGCTCATTTCGACGCATGATTAGCCCAACCACATCAGACCTTTGAACAGTGATTCCCTTCACAAAATTAGGACATAAACACCAAATCATCTTAAAATATGCAGAGGACTAGTTGTCAAAGATGTAGGCAATCATCTTCAAATATGCAGAGAACTAGATGGCAGGGATGTATGTGATTATACCCGTGTCTGATCTGACTGGAGGTAATACAGAAGACCAGAATCAATATGTTTCAGATACCTGGAAACATGACAAGTAAAAGGAAAATAAAGAATGATCTCTCAATTGTTCACCAAATTAGATGCCTACACCATCACCACCCTTATTTCAAGAAAAAGGGTACAATACAGGCATACACACCTCTCAGACATAAGGAGAGTGTACAAAATCACTTGGGCTACATGTTCCATGGATGACTGCAAAGAAGACATATATAAGTCTAAGAGGAAAAAACATCAGAAATAGAATTCTTTGCAAGGTTTCTCAAATAATTTAAGAATCCTTATCACATACTTTTCAGCAGAGACCATAACTTGCCTGCCCATTGGAAACTTTCCCAGTTTTAAACTCTAGAGGCACAATCTTCTCATCTGCTTTATCTCTGCCTGACTCTACTTTAACGCGGACAGAAGCATCAATCATTCCTTTCAACCCATATTTTGGGGCCCATGCCATCTCCTCGATATCAATCACCTGCATTTAACATGGATCATTATTATGAACTTGTCGGGTATTGTTACAGCACAGCACTAACAAATTCAAAGCTAATGCTACAGTTTTATGGCAGGTAAGTGAAAAATAAACTTAGATGTACTTCAGTAACAACAAAACAACTGCCAGTTGTGGGCAAATTCTGAATCAAAGCAGACTACACAGGTACAGAAAATAGTTTTTACACATGAGGACCTTTTTCATGGTCCATGTAAGCATACATATGAAAGACTAAATATACCTATGTACAAATATTTGTCCAGTAAATAGCAGTGAAGCCAATTGGCATGGGATAGTATGCAATTTAAACAAGAATAAGCGAAATGCTAACCTCATATATACTTAGCTTTTTCAATCCATTGTCAGGACCAAAATCAATAATGGGGGCTTTTGAATCCTGCATACAACTTATGAATCATCAGCCTTGAGAATAGATTGTCTGCATAATTTCATATGACAGGGACACACACTCAAGTTTGTGCATCATAGAGATTGTTTTCATTGTCTGACAGGAAGACAAGGTCCCTGTGGCACTAAGCTCAGTAAGAGAGAGGTGATATTTGATGAATGCATACAGCACTTCATGTGGAAGGTGAAAGAAACAAATTCAAGAGAATAACATATAGAGTTAAAAAAATAACATGGTTACAATCAAAGGATGCAGAGTAGAAAAGATATGTCAAATCAATTTTGAATAATTAATTAATGAGAATGACAATTTCTGATGCCATGAAGAGATCTCTTGATACTAGAGAAATCAGAATTTCTTATATGTTGCATCCAAATAATATCTCTGTCATGAACTACTGATTTTAACTGTCTTTCAGATTTCAAAGAAGAAAAACAATTAAAAATCAGTAGTTCATAATAAATAGAAATAGATCCAATACAACCTAGAAGAAATTCAAAGCTGATAAATATCAAGATTAACATTGAAAACGGCAAGTTCAAGCAAGGATTCCCCAGCTAAACAGATGGAACCAAAAGGACTACAATGCTACAATGATACAATAAATCAAATAAAGCACACCTGTGAATCTTTGAACAGGTTGATCCAATTTATTAGTTTAGGAATGGCCTCAACCAAAGTATTGAAGATATCATTTTCATTTACTGCAAAATTCCAGATAATGATCAGCAAGGTTCAACCTTCATATTAAAATGACAAAAATAAGACAATACTAGCATGATAAGGCACACTGAACTATAATACGAGCATTTGACTTGACAAGTTCAACAACTTGGTGAACCTAGATGATGCTGCCAGGGCGAGTTTTTTTTTTTTTTTTTTTAAAAAAACAAAATAGTAAATTGGCATTGATATAAATACCCACCTCCACATGCATGCAGGCTTTCAATATTTTTCTGGAGTACTATTCTGGCATATTCCTCCAAAAAGTTTATGGTTGGATTTTCTTGCATTAGTCCAGCCTGGAAAAGGAAAGAGATATCACACATCATGAAAATGCATCACATTGAAGCTCGTTCAGGAATACAAGTAAACCCGGAATAAAAAAATTCCAACAGTTATAAGGGAAATGTTATAACATGAAACCTGAAAAATTTGGTGCAGCAAGGTACCAATTAATGCAGCAGTTGAATGCTCACTGCATTTTAGTCTCTCATCCAAAACAGTTCGACGTGGACAACTGAAACTAGCAGCAACCTGAAAGTGTTCTTATCCATTAGGAAAAATTTATCGTAAAATAACAGAAGAAACATAAGCAACAGACATCTCTGCAAATATAGCAGCTAATCTACCATTAGAGGAAAGTTCAATAGAACATCAATAAAAATATGAATTTTTAAATTCTGACAAAGGCGATGAATTACCCGAGTTCCAGAGACTAGAATTTCAGGATGAACAATTAAGAGATTATTGTCACGATCCACGTCACACTTTCCTTGGTCATCAAATTCACCAATAACATTTACAGTATCTCCAGGTGCAATGACACTATAGAACCTAAAATATATTCAAGCAACGCTTAGCACATTTGTAGTGCAATCAACAAACCAATACAACAAGCAGTTAGAATTCAAATCCCAATTGTCACGATTCACGTCACACTTTCCTTGGTCATCAAATTCACCAATCACATTTACAGTATCTCCAGGTGCAATGACACTATAGAACCTAAAATATATTCAAGCAACGCTTAGCACATTTGTAGTGCAATCAACAAACCAATACAACAAGCAGTTAGAATTCAAATCCCAGTTGTCACGGTTCACGTCACACTTTCCTTGGTCATCAAATTCATCAATCACATTTACAGTATCTCCAGGTGCAATGACAGTATAGAACCTAAAATATATTCAAGCAACGCTTAGCACATTTGTAGTGCAATCAACAAACCAATACAACAAGCAGTTAGAATTCAAATCCCAATTCAACCAGCATGATATCAAAAGCAGCAAAAAGCCAGAAAAAGCCAGTCCCAAAAAGATTTTGAAAGATGAAGATATCGTGTTCCTTTTCTTCTCTTATTTTCTTTTCCTTTTTTTTGGTGGTGGAAGATATCATGTTCTTAGGACAGCATTAACAAACCATTAACAGTAATTCATGCTAAAAAGAATCTGAAATATGAGAGAACTTGGTATTCATTAACTTTAATATCCAAACTCAAGTCCCAAACTATTCTGCAATCTCCCATTTAGGTTTAGTTGATTTTGGGTGTACATTTTACTAATTTAATCCATCAGCATCCAAGCAATCACACGGAAAACCTCAGATATAACCATTAACGAAGTTGGCATGGAAGATAAGTTTTAGGCTTGCTCTTGTTGAGTATGATTTGACAATGGTTATCTTGCATATAAAACACAGCATCAATAAGGTTCATCCCAACTACAATTTAGTTAAAATTTGTAAGGAGTTACTAAATTGCACTTGGCTCAGTAATGTTTGGCACTCTTGAGATCAGCTAAGCAGACAACTGCAGTCATGATTTGGGCCAAGGTTTACATTTTTTTTTTTTTATTAGCTTGTGATGGTTCTGGAGAAGAGGACCATAGGTCTCCATAGCCCCGGGAAACAAACAGAGAAAAAAACTTACCACTCTTCCTGCAAATAGACAGTTCGCTCTTCTCCACTTTGCTCATTCAACAATCGAAGAACCTGAAAGGAAATTGATTACCTTAAGCACCTTATCAGGTCTTTGGAAGCAGTGGAGTAATTTTGACTAGAGCTTACAAAGAAACCTTATAAGGGCATTGAGCACCAGATGAATCCGTGAGCCTGTGCTTCTCAGATACCTAACACCGAGATGCATGAGAAGGTATCATCTAGAAGTATTCGGTATTTTCCAAATAAGGGATATAAAATGAGGATGCATGTGGAGCAATAAGCAAAGAGTACCTCCAATACAAGAAAATTATAATTTGACAATGGCACAGCAACACTTTCTGGTGGATCTATTGCTGCTTCTTTTACTAGAGATCCAGCATTGCAGGGCATGTCATAACCATTTCCATCTTGTGTTTTAGATGAATTGACAGCACTAGGTTCTGAATCTTCAACAGAAATTGCATTTTCTACTTGATCCAAAAGCTCAAGCAATGCCTGAGAGGATAAAAAAAATACGGACAGACATATGATCAGTACTGGATTATGTGAACCAGAGCTACTTCAAATTACTAGAATAGAATGGTTCAGTGAATGGAAACAAAAAAAAAATTATAATCCTAAGCAAAACCTTTTTGTGTTGCCTTTGATCCAGTTGATCTGATGCTCCATTGCATTCAGAAACATTAGAAAGCTGCACTTACCAACAAACCAGAAATAACAAAATCACACGCCATACATTTAGTGAGTGAAGCCTAAAACAACAAAGAAAGAAAGCAACTTTCATATGTCTTTCAATGTTATCATAGAATCCATTAAAAAAACATGAAGAATTCTGTATGTAATAAACAGTCAAAATATAAGACATTATAGTTACCTTTTCGTGACAATACGAAAGGGACGGCGGGGTTCTGAAAGGACTTTGTCGACCAGCAAGCGAGCAATTAACATCAGTCAAATTTACATCCTGACGTGGGTTTATTCTTTTCAATCCAACTCTACTAGCAGGCACCAAAGATCTGTCAGCACCCTTCCATGGAGGTGAAGGAAGCTGCTTATCAACCTTGCCAGCAGTACCAGATGAAATCTGCCCAATTCATTGCTATCATCAAAACAGATGCACACAGGAAATTTAAAAATTTAGCAGAAGTTAATGGATTGGAATTGAAAAGCATACCTCATCATTTAAAGAGGAACAAGGGCGAATGCTGAAAGAATTAAGCTTTGAAGATTCAGCTAAGAGTTGAATGAGTTGGGGCATTTGCTTGGAGACAGCTTGGAGTCTTTCACTAACCGGAGATATCTTCCATGTGACCTCATCGCCACCATCATCCTGACTCTGCTTTATCAACTGTTTCCACAATAAATTAAAATAAATCGCCTAATTGAATATTAGGTGATTAATTAATTAAAAGAAAACGGAGAAAAATAAATAGTACCATTCCAGGAGAGAACTTGAAGCGTTGGAGAGACACCGATTTGGTGATTTCAGGTGAGACATCCATCACGTTATCGTCGGCATCGAGGTGGTGAGAATCGGAGGGTGGCGCAAATTTAGGGTTTAGAGAATTAGGGGAAATTATAGGGTTTTGAGAGAGGGTTTGGGGAATTGGAGTGGGTGGAGGTTGGGGATTTTGAGAGAGGGAAAGTGCGTTTTGTGTGTGGAGATTGAAGAAATGTTGGATTCCAAACTTGGAAGGTTGTTGTTGCTGCTGCTGCTGTGAGTTTTGATGGTTTTTCTTCGCTGATGAGGTTGAAGAAGAAGACGACTTGGATTTCTTCTTTGGAGGCATTTCCTTCTTCCAATTCGCAGCTCTGAAGGAAATGCAGCAAAGTCGATTTGGGATTGAGGTTTAGTTCAGTTATTACTGATTTGGGGCTCTGCGATTTCCCGCCCAGACTCAAAGGCGGCTATTTTTCATTGATCACTATTGCTTTCTTTTCTCCTCATTCCATCCGACACCGTTTGGCCCAACCAGCCTTCAATACAAGTGGTGATATTTATTGTTTATAAAATAATTAACAAAACGTAACCATTAACGAATTATTATTACTGACCTGGTGGCATATTCATGCTCGGACTTATAAAATAAATTTATTTAATAGTATTATAATTGTAAATCAATATTAGATGAATAATAAAAATTAAAGATATAATTGAGTCAATATTTCATGACAGAAAAAAAAAATTATGTTAGTGATCAAAAATTTAGAGATTGAACAAAATAATTTGTAGCAATCCACAGTGTTTTGTGATGAAAAATATGGTGTTTTCCCCATATAATTTAGCTTTTCTGTTAATAAAAAGAAAAACAAATTACAAAGCTAAATTCTATACCAACTTAATATTAAAAAAAATCGACAAAGATAATTTTGGAACGAAAAAAACCCATAAGAAAAAACATTGCAGCAATTGACAATGTTTTGTGAGGAAAACTACAACGTTTTCCCCAATAAAATTGCAAAGACAATTTTAGAAGAAAAAAAACATTAAAAAACCCATTTAGAGAAATATTGTAGCAATCCACAATGTTCTGTGAGGAAAACGACAACACTTTCCCTTCATGATTTAACTTTATTTTACTTATAATTATTAACCAACTCAATATTCAAAATAAAATAAAATTTACAAAGATAATTTTGAAAAAAAAAAACATATGGGAAAACATTGCAACAATTCACAATGTTTTAAAGAAAAAAATTACAAAGTTAAATTCTTAATCAGCTTAATATTAAAAAAAAATCAACAAAGACAATTTAGAAAAAAAAAACAAATAAAAGGGAAAAAAACCATGTTGGGAACACTATAGCAATTCATAGTATTTTGTGATGAAAGCTAAGTGCTTCCCCACATGATTTAGCCTTATTTATAATTACTTGTAATTCTAATTTTCAACCAGCTCAATATTAAAAAAAAATTGACAGAGATAATTTTCAAAAAAATCATAAGGAAAAAAAACCATGTGGAGAGACACTGTAGCAATCCACAGTGTTTTATGAGGAAAGCTATAGTGATTTCCCCACATGATTAAGCTTTATTACAAAGTTAAATTCTAACCAGTCAATATTTAAAAAAAAATGACAAAGATAATTTTGGAAAAAAATATTACAGAAAAAAACACAAAAGAAACTGGAAAAAAATCATGTGAGAAAAAACTTTAGCAATTCATAGTGTTTTGTGAGGAAAGCTACAACATTTTCCCTACATGATTTAGCCTTACTTGTATTTACTTGTAATTGTAATTCTTAATCAACTCAATATCTAAAAAATAAAATTGACAAAAATAATTTTAGGAAAAAACATTAAAAAAAAACCATTGTGGGAAAAAATATTGTAGCAATCCCCAGTAATTTGCAAGGAAAGCTATAGTGTTTTCCCTATATATTGTAACTGTAATTCTTAATCAGATCAATATTAAAAAAATAAAATCGACAAAGATAATTTTGTAAAAAATAAAAAACAAAAAACAAAAACAAAAACCATGTGGAGAAACACTATAACAATCAACAATGTTTTAAAGAAAAAAATTACAAAACTAAATTCTCAATCAGCTCAATAGTTAAAAAAAAAAAAAACCATGTAAGAAAACACCCTAGCAATCAACAGTATTTTAAAGGAAAAAAATTACAAAAATAAATTTTTAACCAACTCAATATTAAAAAACTAAAATTTACAAGGATAATTTTGGGGAAAAAAAGAAGAGGAAAGTACTAGGAAAAAAAAAAGAGAGAAAATACTGTAACAATCCACAATAACATGTGAGGAAAGCTACAGTATTTTCCCCACATGTTTTAGCTTTATGTATAATAAAATAGAAAAACTTTGTGGGAAAACACCTTAGTAATCTATAATATTTTAAAGAGAAAAAATTACAAAGCTAAATTTTTAACTAGCTTAATATTAAAAAAGTAAAATTGATAAAGATAATTTTGGGAATAAAAAGAAAAAAAGAAAAAGCACTGTAACAATTCACAATAACATGTGAGGAAAGCTACAATACTTCCCCCACTTGTTTTAACTTTATGTATAATGGTTTTTTTTTTCTTCTGAAACTATTGTCTTTAACTATATGGGATAAACGATAACAAAGTCAAGTTCAATTAAAAAGAAAAACAATCCCACTAAATTTGTGAACCAGAACAACTTGGGTTATCCTAATAAATAGATAAACCATTTTAACCCTGTAAAAAGGCAAAATAAAAAAAATAAATTATAAAACTTAATTTTAAATTATATCAATATTAGACAAATAAAAAAACAAATTAAAAAATAAAAAAAGTGAAAAAAAAACTGCAAAACAAAAGTGAAAAAAAAACAAAAAAATGACAAAAAAAAGGAATGCATTGTGTATTGGGTGGGGGTGAATAGTAAATTCCTCACACCCTTTAGCTTATTACTTAATAAATTAACAAAAAAAAAAGTTTGAGCTTATATAGTGTTCATTCTTTACATTACCTGGTCCTTGTAATTTTAGTTTACCTTTTAAATATAAAAATTTGTTTTTCTAATGTTTCACTCCCTTGATGTTGCGTTAAAATTTAATTTGGTCTTTAAAGCTTTTGAAATAAATTAATTTAGTCCCTAAAGTTCTTTATTTTTGCATTTTTGGTCCTTATAGTTTTAGGTGTTAATGTTTGAGTCCTTGAAAACAATGCAATCTATTCCTAGACATTTTTGCAAATATTCAATTTGATCCCTAAATATTCTTTATTTTTATATTTTTTTTGTCATTTTTGTTTAGTTTTAGGTGTTTAAGTTAAATTTTATTTTTCTCATGTTTAATTCCCTAAATATTAAAATATTAAGAGATGAAATAGAAATTCATCAAAAATAAATAAAAAGAGAGAAACATTTTGGTAAATTTCATTCAAGCCACAATAAAGATATATTTTTATTAAAAAAAACTTAATGAATAAGAAACAGGGAATTTTAACTATAGAAATGTATTTTTACATTAATTTAAATTATTAGAATTCTTGTGAATATTTATTTAAATCATCTTAAGTTTTTATTTAAAAATTCATGTTGTTAATAAAAAAAATATATGTTTTGTCAAAATAGAAAACAATGCATAAATAAATAAAATGAGAATTTTGACTAAAGAATTTTTTTTTCTCTCCATGATTTAAATCCTCCAAATCCTTTTGAATATTTATTGAAATTTTCATAGAAGTAAATAAAAATTAGCTTTGAAAATAATCTTGTTGAGTTTGCTTTTTTCTCTATTTCAAATTTGATTGAATCTATGTTATGGTTAACTAATAGACTCTCTATAACTTATACTTATAAAATATTTACAAGTGCATCTATCTTTTATTTCTTATTACTTTTCAATTTAATTTTTAATTAACTTTCATCACTCTTTTTATAATTTATTAGTTTATATATTATTTATTTATTATATTAAGCACACATATCATCTTGCCATTCCTTAATTAACAAAATTCATGATACGATAAATGATGTCCATGACATTAATATTGTCTTCTCTTACATTATAAATTAACTTGTAATCTTGCTCGCAACATAATGTGAGCACAATAACTACTACTAGTAATTAAAAAAAAAAACTAAAAGGTATGGGTAATACTTCACAATGTTTTACCACCTTTTCTTTTAACAATAAATAAAATTGAAAACAAACCCTAATAACGTTATGTACAATGTTGGCACGCCACGTCTTTTTTTGTTTTTCCCTTTGAAATTTCCTTGGTGAATATATTTCAAAGTTAAATTTAGGGTCAAATCTTATAAACATATCATACCCTTGGTTATATTATTATAAAATATGGATATATTTATGCAATCTCGTATAAAACTCCTTATAACTTCCTTCCATAAACTCTTTAGCCTTAATTTTAGCTCTTTATAGTTGCACTGGGTGCGCTTAATCATAAAATTGTTATCCAATACTGTAATAAATGCTTCATTGGATATGTTTGAGTACACAATAATAATTATAAGCAACTTTTTAGCCATGTAAGTAGAATTAATTACTTTTATATTTCCAAGCCTAATACAACTATGTTGGCTTCGCAAAGACTTAGACATGAAAGTCTTGCTAACTAGAACAAGTATACATGTAGCTCCAATATTTTTTTATTATTATTATTAATGTATCTTTTCAAATAATATTCATGTTTCACTTTATGTTCTTTAAGAAGATTTTGCACCATCCAATGTTTAACCAAAATAAATATCTTATTGTAAACTATCAATCCATTCATCTTCATTTGCATTTAAGAATTTAAATCCTTTCTCATATGAAAGAATACAATCCTCATCATCTTTATCAAAATCATCATCCTGATAATCTTTCTCATATTCAGTGTCACCCTGTTCACTTCCTATATTATAATATAAACTATTCACACCTTTACTAGAAATACCAGTACCCACTTTAAAATCAACACCATAACTTTTGCCATCCCTACCGATACCCCCCAATTATAGTTTCATCCTCTTCAACACCCAAACTAACATCATAATAATCATCATCATTGTCTAGAAAATATTTCATTCTAAAAACCTACCAACAACATTTGGTTTTTTCTATATAACACTTAGGCATTTTCATTTGTAGTGGAGCACTATTAGGATCAACATCAACATAAATATGGATTTCTTCCCCTTTTTCTACTTTATGCATATTCAAAATTTACATTATTGAGACATCATCAATTATTTTATTACCCTTGTCATCCTTTATACTAAACACATGCAAGTACATGTCATAAATCTTTTTTTCTTTTCAAATGAACAACATGTTTATGTAAGACATATACATAGAGAAGAAATTTCTCATATCGTATGAAGCAATTCCATGGGCATTTTGTTTCATACATAATTAATCACTAATTAAATATTTTACAATAAAAGAATACAAAATTAGGGTTATATGAGCAATAACCTTAATTTTTTATATGAAGATTTTTTTAGGTTTTCAAGAAAACAATCCAATTTGTTTTCCCATTTTTCTAAACTCCTTTGAGTTTCTGAACATCCAAGGTTGAACAAAAAATAAATTAGAAATATACAGGTTTCATATTAACCCTAAATTTATATTTTTTTGTTGTTTAACTGTGTAAACTAAACAATTTTATAAGGAAATAACAATAATTAAACATCCATTAAACTCAATAACTCAATTATTAAAGTCTTGATTTGAGAAAACAAGTGCGATGACATACCTTTTTGTAATTGTTGTTTGTGGATATATATGGGGTTAGTTTGGTCATTTCACATGATTTGAATTTTTTTGTTTATTGAGGATTTTTTTGTAATTTATAAAATAATGAAGGCGATGTGTAAAACAAAGTAAACTATAAGATGGTAGGATAATTTCGCTAAATTAAAATTACATTAAAAAAATGATATTTTACTATTCAGAAATTATTCATCTAGAAATACTAGAAACTAGATTGGTGGTTTGCGCTACGTCGTAGGCCAAACCAAAATTTCTTTTGGAATAAAAAAATGTTCATAGAAAAAGGATGTTCAAGTGTTGACAACGTGTTTTAAAGTAAAAGAAATTTTCGACTTGTGTCATAAACTCGACTAGTCCAATAAGTTGGTTTCACTTAATTATATGATAAAAAAAAAAGACAAATAGAAAATGGACCAAATTAAAATATAATAATAATAATAATAAAGATGACTTGCACAAAAAGAACACTTGCCAAAAGAGAAAATTATGATCAACTTCTACCCAATCCAATATCAAATGATAAAATTAAAAAAATAAACAAAAAAAAAAGAGATGAGTCAACCTAAGTTAGAATGTCAAACCCATATCTCGAGTCATAAGGCCAAAACAACCCCATAAAAATCAAATTAAAAAATTATGATGTCCAATTTTCAACAAACTCAATGCGAAAGGATGAAATGAAAGAATCATTTAACAAAAAAAAAAAACCTAAAAAAAGAAACACTAGCAAAGCCTGGTAAGTCAACCAGACTTAGATTATGCAAACGAGATAACGTAATATAAGGCAAAAAAAATAAAATCATGAAGCTAAATTATCAACTCAACCTAACCTAATATTAAAGGATGAAATCGAAAAAAATATATTCAATTTTTATTAGAAAAAGCTCGAGTGAATCTGTGCTAACTTGCTAAACTTGTGATCTAGATCATAAAACCAAGATAACCCATAGAAATAAAGCAAAGAAAATCAAGAAGGTCAATTGACCCAAAGTAAAAAAAAAATAGCAATCAAAAGAATGAAAACCAAATTTGACATAAAAAAATAACACGACGTCTTTCAATTTTAACAAGCCAACACGAATCCATTAGATTGTGGTAGCTTCCCCCCACATACTGGCATGTGTGTTGTCTTGCCCATCCTTTTTGCCCCTGAAATTTTTTAATTTTCAAATTTAACCTTTTAAGCCTTAAATTATTTTTTATCAATAAAATAAAATTTTAATTTGTGAAACCAAGCATCAACAATGTGTTATCATTTTTTCTCGAGATCGTGGAATTCTAATATCTAGGCTACCAAAAAAAACTATCAAGTCCAATAAAAAAAAATCAATGTGAAGGGATCAAATTGAAAAAATTAAGGGATTGAAAAAAAAAGGTGAAATCTCTCCCATGCTTGTGCAATTCAATCCTTGATGTTTGCAAGAACAAGGGGATTAATACATGTCTAGTGTTCAAATTCGATCCCCAAAGCTTTAATTATTTAATTTTAATTTTATTTAATTTTACCAAATCAAGCATCAATCGAAAATTAGTTTGGTTTATTGACATCACAAATAGCCAATACCAAGCCAAACAAAACAAATAACATTGCCCAATCTAAAATAATTAAATAAAACAAATCAAGTGACAATAAAAAAAATAAAAGGACTGAAACAAATGGGGAACATTATATGAATCCACATTGTTTCCTCTCACAATGCATAAGAAATGCCTGATCTTTTTTAGTTTTTTTCTTAATTAAACTAAAAGATAATTGAATTTTACTATTCACAAACTTTTTATGTAGATAAAAATTATTGTTCATTACAATATTCATTTTGAAATTAACAAAGATTAACATTGACATTGAATAAAAAACTAAACAAAAAATAAAAGTCTTTCATTATTTATAGACTATTCATATAAAAATAGATTACTATTCATTACATTATTCACCCACATCTTATAACCCTATAATAATAACTATAAATAAAAAAGATTATGAATTCATTGTTCATCACCTCATAAAACATTATTCACTTAAACAATGTTTTGTGTTTTCTTTTATAGTCCTTATTTTTTTCTTTTTTCTTTTATCCTTTTAATTTTATCCTTTAATATTGAGTTGATTAATAATTTAACTTCATAATTTATTTCGACTTGCTTTCTATGAGGTTATAATGATCGAAAAAATAACATCCCAACAATGAGTTGATGCTTGATTTTTGAAAACAAATTCAATTTTATTATTTACAAAAGATTGAAAATGAGGGCACTGAAATAAAAAATAAAGAAAAACGAAACCCTTTTTTCTAAAAACAAATGTGGTGTTAGAGTTTTTTTTTATAAATATTTCCTTAAGATTTTTTCAATTTCCTTGTTGGTCCATTTAGTTTGAAAAGTATACATGTTAGTCCAAAACTTTATTTTTCTTATATTTCAGTCTATGAGAGAGAAGAGAGAGTCATTGGAAAACAACAAAGAATAGAGAAAACATTTAGATGGTCGAGTTTTGTTGACAAAAAGGGCTAAATTTGGTGTTAAGTGTTCATCTTGATGAAAGAAGTGTCATTGAGGTATTTTAGACTTCCATGTTGTCGGAAAAAGTAGATCAATCTTGAGATAATTTATTTTTCGAGTTGAATTTGTATTTTTTTTTAACTAATCTAGGGGGTTTTGAGCTGTAAAATGATTTTATTAATGTAATAAGAGTGGTTTTAGTTTTTTTAGATGAAAATAGGTTAAACATGAGTTTTCTTGGGTTATAAAATGACACCCTAAATTTTTGACCACCCATTTGGGTGTTAGAAACTGGACAACTAGAGGACGTCTCATCTACTTCCTATATAAAAAAGGATGGATTATAAGTCATATGCCTAGTTTAGAAAAAAAAAAAAAAAGGTCTAGACGCGCAGAGCCTAGGTTGTTAGGCCGATAAGCACATGCTTTACCATTATTGTTAATGGGCCAAGCATGTTAGGCCACCTAGGCCCATATATCTGGTATATGTTAGATTTTTTTCTTAAATTAAAATCATGTTTTTGTTTTTTTTAAAAATAATTAATTAGAAACTAAATACCATTCAAATTTTATTTTTTTATTTCTCAAATAAGATCATAACAGTCTTTTAATATTATCAACGCACATTCTTCTTCTTTTTTTTTTTTTATAGCCCATCAGGATCTTTTTTTTTTTGGTTACTTTCTTACATGTGTCAATATTTTTATCGTATTGTTAAATAAAAAAAATATTTTTTAAATAATTATTGAACCCAATCGAATCCATGAGCATAGTCACAAGTTAACCCTAGTCAATCCATCGGGATCTTAATTTCTTTTTAAAAAAGAGATTTTGTCTTCAATTTTCTTAAGTTAGATTAGGTTTTCATGGCTGTACAGGTCGCCTTTTGATTTGCTAAGTTGAACAAATCACATTGAATCAAGTGTTGCTATGTCGTGGTTGCACAAATTAATTATCATGGCTTAAAACACAACACACAAGATAATATAAAGTAAGCAAGGGGTCGATCCCACGAGGAAGGTTCAAGTCCGATTTTTATGCTAGATGATATGTAATTGGGGGGGGGGGTTTGGAT